>APFE030308443.1:0-35706 GCA_000404065.3 Pinus taeda | reverse complement strand
CCACGGAGTTTTTCGGACCAATCCCTGCTGAGAATTAGGCCATAGAATTCAGGGATATCATCTACTAGAATGTCGATAACCTGACATAACTTGGGGTTAGACAACAATTTTATGGTGACTTGATTAAGTTCACCAATCACTTCGACTTGAGACCGATCAAGCTGAACTATGCGCACCGCGGATTTTTGTGGTTGAACGTTTAACTTGGCACATATTGATCTGGGTAAAATATTTGTTGAAGCTCCAGAATCTACCAAACAATTGTGCACGTTTTTATTGAAGATTTCATAAGTGAGCAGAAAGGGGGGAGTGTGAGATCTTGATCTTCCTCCAATCAAGGCGATGTCATTTGGATCGATCTTATTGGCCGTGTTGATTGGGGGTCTTCCCATGTTGTGAGTAGCTACAGCTGTAGGCAAAGATGTAGTAGGTACAACGTGTAATTCTTTCATCATTATCTTCTGTTGATGTTTCAATTTGCTCAATTCATAAAGAGTGATATTAGCCCTAGTCTTTTTCATGTCATCGATAATATTGTAGTCCATTTCATCCGACACTATTAGTGTCCTTGATGGAGGTGTTTGATCTGGTTGGACTAGGCTAGATTGAGTCGCCTTAGCGGTCGTTTTCTTTGTTGCGACTTTTTCTTTTACTGTAGGGCTCGCGCCCTTCTGCTTAGGGGTAGTTTGGGGAGGATCAAGTTGGTTTTTGCTTCGTGTGCTAACCGGAAATGCTTCTTGATCTTCTTCTTGTGGGACGATGAAATCCCACATTCCTTGTAGTTCCACAACTTCTTCATCATTGGTCTGCCCTTCAGTGGTTCTCTCTTCTTCTTCCTCTTCTTCGGATTCGACATTTGAGATAGCGTTGGGTGGTCTCGCATCCATTGAAGGGCCTCTTTTAAATGTTCTGTAGGGATTTTTTGAAGAAGTTTCTGCCACTTGTTTCTTTATGTCAATCATCTCATTGGACATGGTCTTTAATACTTTCTGCAACCCTTCTAAATCGAAAGGATCTTTCGTCTGTTTCTTCTTGGGATCTTCCTTGAAGGATATCTTTTTAGATTTGCGTTCTTCTATCGCAGATCTTTTCTCCAAGGCTATAACGTGTTTCTCTACTGCTATCGCCTCCGTCAGGTTTTCAACTAAAGTTGTTTTATTTTCCCTATCTACGAAGACTGCTAAGTTTGATGGTAAGGCTGTGATATACCATTCACACCGTACTTCTTTGCTAGGTTGGGAAGCAGTGGGGATTTTGTTGAGGATATTATTGAATCGTAAGTTGAAATCTTTGATGGGTTCTCTAACTTCGGCTTTAAGATTGGATAAATGACTGATTAACGTTGTCGTTGATATATCATCACCAAATTTGGTGAGGAATTGATTTTGAAAGATGTCCCAACTTGTTATAGACCCGGAGGGTAATGAAAAGTACCATGACCCGGCTGTGCCTTGCATTGTATAGGGAAAAAGTCGGACAACAACATCTTCGTTGGTAACTCCGTTGAGATTGACAGAGAGCATGAAATTGTTAATATGCTCTTCAGCTAGCATGCCTGCTTCCGGATTGAATTTGGGTAGCCATTTCTCAAGATGGGCCGGTATTTGGCTCAGGGGTGGAGGCATTAAAACCGCTCCAAGGTTGTTCCATGGAGATTGGGCCATTTTTGGGCGGCTAGTAATTGCAAGTGTAGGGGATGATCCTTGAGGATGTGAAGATAAAGATATTATGATCTTGGACGATTGTGGAAGAGGGTTTGTGGAAGGTGGATGAGTGGTTTGGAATGAAGATGTGAGCGGTTGACTTCGCGGTGAGGGGGTTGAGATGGATGATGTAGATGAAAGAGTCTCACTGTCAGACTGCAGTGATGTTTTCCTTGCTCTCTTCCTGGTGGGAAGAGGGAATTCAGTAGGCTGGATGTCAAATTTTCCGCTCTTTAACCTGGTCAGGGGATGAGTAGGATTGTACTGCGAAGTCACGCTGCTTTGAGATTTATCAGACCCCAGTGTAAAAATAGAAAATCCCTGGAGTTTGTGAATAAGAGTTTGAAATTCAGGGGGTTCAATGGTAGATTGGTTTGAAATATTGGGGTATGTAGCACTGGTTAATATTCGACCGACTTCTGACTCTGAATTTAAACGTACTGGAGAAGTCTGAGGAGTTGATGAGGGTGATTTACTCTCAGAATGGTATTTAGATTTCGATTTAGGTGTCATTCATAGTTCATCCCACCTTCTAGCACAAATATGTTGAAGCCCCGAAAATCGGGTCAACAACAAGGGGGATACCCACCCGGTCCGGACCTTGGTTGGCAGCTCCTTATCCGTTTGGTATAGCGGGTCCGACTGGGGATAGCGGGACCAGTTTCCCGACCTTGGGCATGCATGTGTCTGTAGAGTTTGAATAATGCTGATCTAAGAGTACTTTAAAGCTAATCTAATTCAGATTCTTTAAACTAACTCTATGCTATTGTAATCTAGTGAGAAACAACACATCAAATCTATGCTAACCCGGGATGTATATCTTTTATTATGCGATCTAAATAGATTTCGAATAATAACTGATAATAAAGATCATTCAGCTATCATAATAATAGAAACCATTTAAGATAAACCACTTTGCATAAGAAGTTAGGCAAAACAATTGTGAACAGTATATCGCATAATAAACTATTCATATGTCAGACATAAATAATATGACTCCACCGTACAGAAGTGCCAAATGGTAACCCACACATTCATACAATGACATATAAATAACTGAAAACTATAAATCACTTCAAGAATATAAGTAAAAATAGTCAAGAGATAAAAGTACCATTTATGAATGGTTCCACTCATAAGCTTCAAGCAACAATGATTTATCTCTCCTTGCTCTAACATCTACTAAGAGTACAGAAGTGCAACATCAGTAGCAGATATCAAATGCAAACATTAATAAACCTTGATCCATCCATTCATCAAAACCACCTCCGAGGGCACAAAAGTGCATGTTCTGAGGACGAATTTGACAAATCTTCGGACCCTTCTCTAAATGCCTGAGAAGGGTTTAAATACTGCTAGCTAATTAACTTGATTACATAAATTTAGGATTCGGTTTTCAAATGACCGTCCTTCTGATAAAGCAAACTTATTTCTAAAAATTAAATCTGACTCTGGATTATTTCTGTATTTTCTCCTGAGCACTGTAAGTATGCAACATTTGACTAGGGAGAATCGGCTGGTTGCCCTCCCCTTTTGTGTGTGCTATAAAAATAGAAGTAGCAAGACCTGGCACCACTTTCTGGTAAACTATAAGATATTTTAGAGAATCTTCCTCTGACTAGGTATATTCATTGCTTGTATAATTGGTAATAACTCAAATCTCCCCCAAACTGATCTTGCTTTTGCTATTTCGGTTTCTGTCTTTGTGAACGACTTGATGAGTCAAAAGACTTTACTTTCTGAACAATTCTCTGGATTGAAAACTGCCTCCGTTCTTCATTCCGGGCTTTTTGGCGTGTAAGTTTTAGGTCTTTTTGTAATCATGCTGCTTTTTTGCACCTTTGATTCTGAGCTTTAGATGACCTATCGGTCATTAGCAGCTGTTGAGTGATACTCTGGAATCTGTAGTTCTATTGTATGCGGCACCCGTTTCTGAAGAGATCTCTTCTGTGTTCTTCGAGCATTGGCGCTTTCCCCTTTTCCTTAGATGTTTCCTGCATATGGCTTCATGTTATTTCCCGTTTTATAGTTTGTGCAAAGGAAAAGAGTAATGGTAATAAAGATTGACATGAAAGCTTCAAATCTTATGTGTGCATAATTATGACATTCACAGCGAACTGACTCTTCGAAAAACAAAAAGCAGTCATTCGTACAATCATTAATTTACTTTTTTAAGGCGTGCGCTTAATTTTGATTAATGGGCAGCTTTCCTTGAATACTGCGCCGAGGAAAATTAACGCTTATCGCAGATCGCAGATTTGTGTTATAGTATCGTGGCATCGCAATATCGGATCATCGCAGATCGCTGATCGCAGATATTAGTCATTGTGTGCTACTTTACACGATGTTGCGATATGCGACGTCGCACATCGGCCGTCGGAGATTTCTTAAGTTTTTTATTTAAGAGCGCTTATGGTGAATGCGATGCGATGAATTTCGCATCATTTCTTCGTGGTTTGTTATGCTCATAAAAGAAGTGTTTCCTTGCTTTGTTGCGATAAAATTCTAAGGAAAAAACAAAAATGTTCCTAGAGATGTTTGTTTGAATTTTTTTTAAGGGTCCCCTATTTGCTTGGTGTTATTGCTAATATCAAACAAAGAGGGGGGTTGTTGGTGGCCACAATAGGGTGAAAACTTCATTGAGGCACCCCTGCTGTCTCTTTCAAAAAAAAAAAAAAAAAAAAAAAAAAGAGAAAAAGAAAAAAAGAAAAAAGATAAAAGGAGAAACGGAAAAAAAAAACAAGTTTAAATCCCTGGAGATTGTTGCAGGTTGCAGGAACACAATGCAAAAAGGAGGCCTCCCAACACAAGGACAGGGGTCCCTACCAAGTTACTAGGCATCCTCACATACACTCCCTCCATGAACACTCATTTTTCCAGGGTTCGGACACAATCTGGTCGTGGTTCAACCTTCTACAGGAAGCTACATGACTTTGTACAGGAAGTTTTGTATTTCTATAGGAAACATCCTGTAGAGCCTTTGGGCAGTCCAGAATCAATTATGGAGAAGGATTTGAAGCTTGAAGTCTATCGAGGAGGCATGCAACCACTCTTTTCTTCCATCCTCCACTTGTTTCATCTCCTTTCACCACCATTGCCACCATCTGGTCGAATATACCTGCACAGTCATACCAGAACCCTGTTCTCTTAGATAAAATTTTGTTTTTTCAAGTGGAAAATAAAGCAAGCAGAGGCTCGTACACTTTACCTGTCAAGGCGACCTTAGGAACCTTCATCTGGGAACATGACTTCGTTTATTTCAGCATGCACCCCAGGAGGAGAAACGGCTACAGGATGTCCTACAGGAATCCTGTAGCAGCTGATCCGGCTGGAGCACATACCATGTAGACACCAGCAGCTCACGAAGTCGGTGCATGCAACATTCACCACCAGAAAGTCGGGTCTCAAGGTCTCATAGCCAGCAGTAGCCAATGGAAGAGGAGCTCCAGCACCCATGCATGGAGCAGCAGTAAGCAGATCTAACATTCCTCATCCCGAAACTTGAAAAAACCCATGTCCATGGCCGCACAGGTAAGTGCCTAACCTTATTTGGTCAAATTACATAAACCATACTCTAAAATTTACATGACTGTGAGAATGGGCGGATTGAACAAGTCTGGTAGCCATTAAACTGGCCACCCATAGCTAGTCAGATGGCCTTATAGGATCCGAATGGGCTTAGTTATGCTGAAAAGATGGGAAGTTGACACATGGGAAGTGTCCAGTCGGGGAGAATCGGTAGTATGATAGAAATGGTGGCAGTGAATGCAGAGGGAAGGATTTAGCGGTCAGGGACACACCGAGGAATGATGGCTGTGACGTCGGCCAATGGATCGGCTGGGACAACTCACCCCCGTGCCATGAATTCCGCAGCAATTGAAAATTAGCCGGCCGAATAACTCATGATACACTGCTGTCATTCACACATACAACCATTTTGCAGCCGAGTACACATCCTCCTCCTCTGCAAGTTGTTAGCTGGGCTTCTCGGTCTGTTCCAACGTCCTTCTGCTGCTCAGACTTATCCAGAACCACTGTAACATCCTCTAGAAGCCAGGAATGATTTCTACAGGAAGCTGCGCTACAGAAAACCCAGCATACGGAGCTTGGACTGTTCACGTTGAGGGTGGCAATTCTTAGCGAGGTAGGCCCGAACATACCTTTCCCATGCAAAATTGTTGAAAAGGTGGTGAATTCGATGTGTTGAGGGGGTAGAGGAAATGTAAATGCAAGTCTGCCTGTGAGTTCAAAAGCCATTTCCTTATCGTTACATGAAATTGTCTTCGTGGTTTGCATGCAAGATTTTCTCCACGAGTCTTGAGTTAAATCCCTCTTGTAGGAAATTGAGACACTGTCAAGGCTAACCAGTGGAAAAACTTTATATGATTGTGTGTATGTTGGAGACGTAGCTCTGCGCTCTGTTTAGAGAAATCCCGAGTCCCTCTTCTGTACACGAGAAATCAAGTTTCAAAATAGGGGAATTGATATGAAGAGGCCTGCAGATACCGTTTTTAATGATATAAGAAGGAAACACAGCCACAATTCCTTGTCTGCTCAAAGCGCAAACAAAAACAGATTCTTTTTCACCATGCCGGGAGGGTTTATCAGAAAAGAACCCTCGGACTCCAAGAAATTGCGGGAAACCCCTGAGGTAGTGGACTTATTTTCCCGTGCACACTGGATGACATTTTGTGACAAGCTTCAAGGTCACGATGATGAAATTACAGAAGAATTCCTAAGGTCCCTCAAGCTGAAGTCCAAGTCATTAGCCATTGTCAACTTCAGAGGATTGACCCTCAGCCTCACCCCACAGCTCATTAGAGAGTCACTAATCTACCGATGGGGGTACCCTGGGATAAGGAGGAGAGAAAATTGGGTCAAAAAGCTAAAAAGGAGTTCTTCTTGCCAGAGGAACAATTTTCAGAGGACAAGAATGGAGTTCGAAGAACCAATGTACAGCCATTTTGGAGTGAAGTCAGCCTCCAAATTATGAAGTATATTACGTGTGAGGGGCGATTTAGCATCCTGTATGGCTATCATTTTCGGTTGCTAACAGAACTGAGGCACCAAATGGACCTACCCTCAGAACAAAAATTGAGCATTCCCTACTTCCTCCTGCAATCCATGATTGAGTGTGCCACAAAGCTAAGGGAGGGGACACCAGACCAGCTAGCCCATCATGGGCTTAGCAAGCTCCTCGTGGAAGATGCACTCCACACTTACACTGTCCCTCTCTCCTGGGAAGTTTTACGGAATATGTCTAAGGATGATGACATCCAAATGTTGGCCGAGGAGCTCACTTCCTCCAGCAGTGAGGAGAAGGAGCACACTCAGGCAGAAAAGAAAGATAAAGGGCAAGAAACCCCGGGCAAAACACCAAAGAAAGAACAGAAAGGAACACAAGAAAAAGGCCAAGCTGCCAAAACAGTGGGTGGTAAAATTACACCAACACCCAGGGAGAAAAGACTACAGAGTAGGGTAGAAAGGATGGAGCAAGTCCAAGCAAGTGAAGGCACCCCTAAGTCAGCCTCAGCCAAGCTAAAGGAAAAAGTACCCTCAGCCAAGTAGGTTAAAATAGTGCCATCTGGTTCTACAGGAAGCCAGAAGGCCACTTTTACAGGAAGTCTAAAAACTGCTTCTACAGGAAGCCAGAAAACGACCACTACAGGACTTTCTACAGGAAGTATTAAAAAAGGACAATAGAAGGAGAAATCGGTCGAGATTCTAGCTAGGGAGGCAGAAGCTGTGCTGGCCACCCTAATCACATCTCCCAAGCAGAAGGAAAAGCGAAAGAGGGAGACTCCTATGTATTTTAAAGCAAGGAGGAGTGTGAGGATTGAGACTGGCAGACCCTAGCCTTCATCAAAAGAGCCAATCATAATTGTCGATACCCCTACCACACCAAAGGATAGGTCCCCCTCCAAGGCATCCATCACTTATGAGTGGGAGAGCCCGAAAACATCCACATGGAAGGAAAGGATGGAGAAATTGAACTCGAAAGCCTCTCTATAGGATGCCGAGGCTGTTCTACAGGAAACTTTGGCTAGGCTAAAAGAGACTGAGCAGATGGAGGAAAGAGGAACCAAGTTATCACAGGAGGAGGAGAAGACCAATATCATCATGGAACCAAGCCCCCAACCCAGCCTAGGCTCTTATTATAACTTCTTAGAGGCCGGCAAAATCATTCCTCAAAAATTCACAGTGCCACTGTTTCTAGCACTAGAGGAGGAAAGAGTACGAACCCACACTTGGATGAAGATCGCTAAATCCAAGGGGGTAGCAAATATAGGGCCTATAGAGGAAAATCTCAAGGAAACCCAAAGGGAGTTGGCAAGAGTACGGCATGTGGAAAGCTCCCAACAGGCCAAGTTAAGAGAAGAGAATGAGCTGCTTAGACAGCAGCTACAGCTACATGGACAGAGGAAAGAAGAGGAACAGTAGCCAAGGACACCATAGCAGAACCTCAAGGAAAAGAAGGAATGCAAGCTGATCTGGAGGAACTAAACCGGCAACTGCAGGAAAGGGAATTGCAAGCAGGCTTAGAGATACAATCTCTAAAACAGAAGATGCAAGAAAAGGAGGCACAACTAGCCTGGATGGCCAGTTGGGCAATGGAAGCTCTACAATCTACGCAGCTGGCCAAATCCTATGGCCTATACCTCCGGGATCAGTGGCTGCAATTCCAAATCAACACATTGGCACAGAGGGGTATCTCCCAAATCCAAAATCGCCAGCAGTTCACCGGAAGATAAGGCTAACCTATCAGAGTTTTACCTTCATAATTTGGCCCTTCCAAACATAACCTCGTGGGACCCCAACACAATAGTAGGAGACATGTAGCTAATGGCAATGTCCTCATGGTTAAACCATGAAGAAAAGAGAGCGACAGAGGTCAGAAATTTCATGGACCGAGAACTACATGAACCACTGCTGATTAGAGCAGAGCCAGGGGACCCCACAGCATTGATATCCACCCACCAGCACCTAGCAACCAAATCTCAGGCTTTATTAGAGTACATGGATCAGCAGGCTTAGGCAATAGCACACTTAAAGGATATGGAGCGATTATTGGGGGACAATTGTGTTCATGCTTGCACCCGTAGGTGGAACACATTGTCCCACAGCCTCAAAATCAGGGAATATCACACTCCAACTAGGATGAGGGAGGCCTTGGCATGAGTGCCTCTCTACAAAAAATCTATGCAGAACCTCCAGGCCATCTGGATAGGCCTCAAGCTAAGTCCACCTTTGCTTTTGGGATTGTTAGAAGGAGGCACAGAAGAAGAAGAGCATAAGCAGTGGGAAGAGGTGGAAAGGATGGCCGGATTCCATGACAGTGAGGAGGATACTACTTCAGAAGCCTGGGATGTGAGGGAGGTGATCAAAGCAATTAAGGACGAGAAGTTGGACTAGTTGCTCAGAGGATGAGCAACCCTTTTAGCAGGGGGTGATGATGAGCCCCAAATTGGGTAACTTATTGGGCTCATTTGGCCTAATTATCCTTGTTCAGTCCTTGTTCAATCCTTCATTTTTCATAGCTTATGCATTATTTTTCAGTATGTTTATGTCATTTGTACGAATAGGGATAGTCACTCTTCCTAGGTGGCTAACACGTGCTTATTTCAGGTTTTTTGACACATGTTGGAGCAAAACCGAGCAATCATGGGCTAGAAGACAACCAAGCTTGACGTGAGGATTCGTAGGGGGGTTGTCTATGACATTAAATAGCCCTTCCTCAGGATCTTCACCCCCAACTCCGACCTCCAAAGGCCACCAAAACTGGATCTAGAAGGCAGCCAAGCAGATTTTGGAAGGGACTGTCTACTCACAGTTTGGACAGGCAAGTCCCATAGATTTAGGAAGCCAGCGAGGGTCCTCGTGGTGTATAAATGTTAAGGCCTTAGCCTTCATAAGGGACTTTTGAAACCATTGCATATTTTGCACTACCGTGCTATTAGCTTTAGCTTGTTCTCTTGTAGCCATTTTGTCATAACTCTTGACTTATGAATATTTTTTGATAATGAGAAGCAGTCCAATTTTATATCAACTCTATGTTTTCTATAGGAGCCATAGCTCTTAGGGTTGGGCCCAACCTGAGAGCCTAGGCCTTCCTTCTGTACTGTTATCTTTCCTTTATGCATCGTTGTTTTCCTTTTATGCATTTGAAACGTATTTCTGTTAGGCAGATTTAGTTGTGTTGATTAAATAGTTCATTGTTTATGACTAGAATTGCTTTAGATGTTTAAAATAGATTGGTAGGATAATAATAGGAAAAAAAGCTCCAAGAAAAGGGTCAACAACACTTTCGGTTTCACGTCATCCTTATTGTATCAGGGGCTGGAATTGAAGTAACCATGCTGTCCCAACAAAAACACTAGTTTGCTTTGCCATGCAATCCTTAGTGTATTGTTTCCATTTGCAGAAGTTGGTTATGCATTTAGATCTCTGAAATGTTCCATTGCATAGTTGATATACATGGTTCTCTTTCAAATAAAGCTGTTGTTCATTTATTTTATTGTCAGTTAGATTAGATTAGCTAGAACTTTGGGTATTTGCAAGACTTTGTGGATCCAGTTGAATGTACACCGTGCAGGGCATCTCTACCACTCTTTCATCCACCTAAGCTTCATCAGAGCCACCTGTCCCATCTCCTAGCCAGGTTCCTTGTCTCACATCTGTCCTTTTGTCCACATAACCCTACCTTTTTTGTTCAATCATTTGTTCAGCCTTCTTTGAGCCAAGTCAGCCTTCTACACCTTCTCACCACTCCATCCACCAGTCCTTGGGTCACTCTAGGCCCCTATCCTACCTCCATATCCATTCATGCATCTTCCCTCACTCACCCATCCTCTAAAATCCATTTTTTAAACATCCTGTAGAAATTTCTGAACATCATGTAGAAATCCTTGAACCTCCTGTAGAACCCCTGCAGACTTCCTGTAGAAGCTCACAAATGAGGTTTCTTGACAGCCAAACTTTGTGAAACTCTTTGGAAGGGTGTTAGGGACTCCTTAGACCCTCTCTAAACCTTCCCAACCTTTTCCAAGCATTTCTCCTCCTTGATCCACCCCCTGCACAGTAAAGAACAGTGAAAGCATATGCATGATGAAATTGACAACTTAATAAAAAATACAAAAAGATGTTTTCTTAGGACAAAGGTAGTCTAGACACATGTATTTTACCTTCATAGAAGTAATGACATCTCTTTCAGTAGTTTGCATTCTCATCTTTACATCAGTAGGACTAGTTGGTAGAATTAGGGTTTGCTAGGGTTTGTGCTTTCCTTCAATTTTTCAATCTCTTTTCGCAAATAGATTATCTTTCCTCGAGTTAGCTTTCATCCATCAACTAAAAAGCTTCTTCTAAGAGCTCATAGAAGTTGGCTTAAGCTCCTAGTAGACTTGTGCCAGCTGACCAAGTGACAGTTGCGACAAGAGCTAGTACTTGTGCATACAGCATTATCGTTTCCAAGTTTGTTATGAACTACCGGGTTGATAAAAGTAAAGAAGGGAGTCCCAGGAGTTGCAGCATTATTGCTGCAATATTGGAGCCCACCAACTACCTTAAAATCCAAGGATAAGCTTTTCGAATTGTTGTTTATGCATTTTGGGTTGACGAATGCTCCTACAAGTTTCATGAGGCTAATGGATGACATCTTATAGCCATTCACCAACTCATTTGTAATGGTATACTTGGATGACATCTTGATCTTCATCCAAATTTTGGAAGAGCACCTCCACCACATCCAATAGGTTCTCCAAACTCTATGGCAATTTAAGTTGTGTGGTAATTTGGAGAAATGAAATTTTGGCATGACCTAGGTTCAGTATCTTGAATACATTTTTAATGAATGGGGGTTTACTGTGGATCTAGCCAAGATCCAAATCATTCGAGATTGACCAGCCCTAACCACTCTGATAGAGCTCTGCATCTTTTTGGGTCTTGCCAATTTCTACCATAGGTTCATGTTGGGGTTCTATCATATCACTTGGCCCTTGAGTCAAGTCACTAGGGGAGGAGCGAAAGAAAAATTATTTTGGTATGAATCTCAATAGGAGGCATTCGCAAAGTTGAAACGTCACCTCTACTCTACACTAGTGCTCACATTACCAACTTGCAACAACCGTTTGAGATCGAGACAGATGCCTTTGAATATGCTATTGGGGTAGTCCTTACTTAACAGGGGCATCCAGAGGCATATCACAGTGAGACACTTTCAGACACAATCTTGAAGTATCCCACTTATGACAAAGAGATGTATTCCATTGTGCAGGCCTACCGACAATGGAAGCATTACATTTTGGGGAAGGAAACATTCATCCACACTAACCATCAACCCCTGCAGTTTATACAGATGCATGGGAAGTTACAGAATGATCGCCAACCGAAGTTGTTCACATACCTACAATAGTTCCATTTGAGTATCAAGTACACGAAGGGCAACACTAATAATGGTGTAATCTACCTCATCCAACCACTGATCATGGCGTTAACCACCGTGCTCAACTCTTATGGGCATGCGACGTTGGACTGGTGGCTTCTCTACAAAAGCAACTTAGAATTTGGACACATATACCATACGCTCTTGGAGGGTTAGCAAGTTCCATATTTTCACCTCTAGGATGCTTCGTTGTGCCACCTAGGACACCTTTGTGTTCCTTCAAGCAAGCGTGCCAAGATGATTTGGTAAGCACACTATAGTTGGTTCGTTGGTCATTTCAGGGTCTAGAAAATGGTGGCAGTACTACAAAATTATTTCTATTAGCCGAATCTTCAACAGGATGTCAGGAAGTTCATTAGATCCGACACTTCCTGTGCCATTTCCAAACTGACCATCAAGAAGCAAGGCCTTTATACTCAACTTCCTACCCCTAGTCGACCTTAGGAATCCATCTCCATGGATTACATGTCGGGCCTTCCTTCTACTAAGCTAGGGAATGACTTTGTTGTTGTGGTCATCAACAGATTCTTGAAGAAGAACATTATGGTAGCCTGTAAGAACAATATCACAGCAAAAGCCAGTACTAAACTCTTCTTTGAACAAGTGCAGGTACACTTTGGGATCCCATAATCTATCTTCTTGAATTGGGACAACAGGTTCCTCAGTACTTTTTGGTCCAGTCTCTAGTCGATGCTGGACACCAAACTCACTAAGTCCACAACTTTCCATCCCCAAACTGATAGCCAAACAGAGGTCGTAAACAGGATGATAGTAGACATTCTATGCATGAGAAGAGTGAAAGCATGGATGTTTGGCCTGTAGCCATGTCCTCTGCAAATAATTGTCTCGTAGTGAAAGTGCCACCAATATTAACAATACTAATTTTCAGCATCTAAAGTCGAGAAGCCAAATTGAAAACATCATGAATGGTCACTATTGCGCTTGCGTAGATGCTAGGGCAAGAGAACCTTCTTCCTATGTGAAATGAGATGCCCTGCATGGCAAGGCCACAACCTTTTGTTTCCTGCAATAGCAGGTCGACTTCCTCCGACAGGGCTCCATACTTGAGATCCAATAGGATCCGTGTGCCACCTGCCTCCTCATTGGGTACCTTCACCCTTAGCAATAGGGTGTATCATGGGTGGAACTTCTTGATTTTATCAACTTCCTCAATGGAATCAAAAGTTGTTAGATTCACATCCACACTAGCCGCTTATTTGAGGTGTGTCTCTGCCTTGCATGGATTTGCATAGACAATTCGATCAAGCGAGATGTTGAGCTTCAGGATGGCTTTGATCTCCACCCAAATCAAGCATTCAAATCTAAAACCAAGCATGGACAGGGTTGAGAACAGCACTCGCTCCAGGTTACACTTGACGGCATAGAAGATGCACACACTGTGGAGGGCCTCCTACTATTTGTGCAACAAATCCACCATGACTCAGAGGTCAAACATGTAAAATGGGTCATTCACATTGTCATTGTCGATAATGGACTACACCATCTCCTTCACAACTTCCTGCGACCTTGACCACAGGGTCATCACCTTTCAACTCTTCACCTCAGTGCTCGCGAACACCCTATCTAGAGCTGAAGACGAGCATTTGCACTCATTTACGCTCAACTTATTTAAACACGATGATTTCACTAGGATTCGATCAGTGGCAATGTCCACAAACACAAAAAAAAATAGAAAACATAAAATCCAATACAAAAATATAGCTTAAAAGCATTGCATTCATCTCTATTTATAGTGGGAAATTGCGAATCCGATGAGATATATATTTTGATATCATTATTGTTTATTATATTTTGAAATATTTCAATTCTTTTTTTTGGAATATTATTAATTTTTTTTATTATTTTTTCTAAAATATATGAATCTACAAGAGAGCACAAAAGCTACTTTACGTTCATCCATTATTTTGAATGACATATATCATTCCTAGTGCAATATTTTTTTTTAAGTTGTTCATTGTAACAATCTGGTATGAGTTACTTGGATAGTGACTTGTAATGATTTATACGGTATAATCATCTTTTTTTGATATTTTGTATAAATTTTTTTTCTAGAATGTGGTCCAGTGTACCAATCTTGAATATCCAAAGACAACATGTTTATTTTTTTTTTAAATGTGATTCTCTGTATCAATTTGTAGAATTCCTATTAGTACAATGACAAAAACAACTACTTTGCATTCAGTTCCATTTAATGAGAACTATTTTGTATGATTTTTTTTTCATTTTTTTTTTTTTAATTTTATGATTCCATTTAATAACACCTACTTTGTATTATGATTACTATTATTATTATTAGTATTATTATTTTATGTGGTTCACTATAGCAATCTGTACCAAACTATAAGATTCCTACTAGTACAATGACAAAAAAAATTACTTTGCATTCAACTATAACTTATGAAAACTACTTTTTAGGATTTGTATGACAACTACCATTTAATAAAAACTATTTTGTATGATTTTATTTTTTTTACAATTCTATAACAACTACTTTGTATTATTATTATTATTTTTATGTGGTGCATTGTACAATCTGCAAGATTCCTACTAGTATAATGACAAAACAAAAATTACTTTTGCATTCAACCATTCCATTTAAACTTTGTATGACAACTACATTGTATGATTTGTATGACAACCCTTAAAGCTGCATCAAGTCATTGTCTTCATCTCAATTGCGATGTTCATCAATCACAATGATCACAATTTTTTCACGCCTAATCTTCACGTAAGTCTTTTTGTTCATTACACTTCTATTGGTTGGAGGAATTACCACATTTTTATGGGATCTTTAATTTTGATCTTGAAGATCTTAGTTAATAATTTGAAAAGTTTACCAACACTTTTGGGTTGTGGTGTAAAGACAAACCTCTTTAGTATCAAAGCATGGACCTAGGTTTGATTCCCTAAACTAACAAATTTTGTTAGGTGTATATCTTTTGGTAGAGGCTTATACAATTTAGATTTTTTTAAAATAGATAGTTAGGATTTCATATTAAGTTCATTTGGGAAAGGCTTATACAATTCATTTTTTTTTAAATAGATGGTTAGGATTTTATATTGAGTTGATATTATTCATTTTCATAAGTAATGTAACAAATTGCTACTCTCAGCATTGCCTTATAATTTTTGAGTTCATATAATTTTATTTTTCTTTGACTTATAATTTAAATATGGCTGTTTCATTACTATTTTATACTTTAATGTAATTTTAATTTTAATATATATTAATCTAAATGTTAACTATTTAATATAAGTATTTAAAACTTTAATGTAAGTTTTAACACTTAATATAAACTTTGATATAATTATTTAAATTTTGATAACTTTACAATAATATATATCTATATTGATAACACATACCAATTATGGTTGACTATTGTTGCTATACTTGACATGGTAAAGCATGGTCAACTTGGTTAAGTGTGATTGACTATGGTGAAACGTGGTTGGTATGGTTAACCATAGTCAACTATGTTTAACATGGGCATCATATTTAGCCATAATAAACCATTGGTATCATATTCAACATGCACCTAGTCAACCATAAGCATCATGTTTAACATGACCATAGGCATCCATAGTCAAACATGTAACTATGGTTGAAATAGTCAACTTGGCATCATGATCATAGTTAACACGGGCATATACATTACTACAGCTTTTAAAGTTCATAGCTTTAATAACATTATATAATAAATTCACTACTTAATATTTAATATAATTTTAATATTTTTTAATATTAAAGTTATTCAATGTAACTTTGATAATTGTATTATAACATTAATCATTGTACTATTACTTGGTAATATCATTTGGATACTACTTTAACTTAGATTTATGTTATTTGCAATATAACTTTAGTGACTTTAATATGGTTCCCAATGTGACAAACAAGAAACAATGTTGTAATGTGGCAAATATAAAATTTCATTGCAACGTGATGAATAACAAACAACTACATAATATGGTGAACAATAAACAATTTAAAAATTAGAAAAAAAATATGTTGTGTAGTCAACATGGTCAACGCTTGTCAACATGGACATTATAGCCAACCATAATCAACATGGGTTCCATGGTGAATCATATTCAGCATGGGCATCATGGTCAACCATGATCACCGGTACTTAAACATAGACATAAAAACTTGATTTTGCAGTGTGAAAAACATAATCAACATGATAGTGTGATGATCAACTTATGTCACTTGAAATGTCACAAGATGATGACCAACAAATGATGTCACAGTGTGACAAATAACACAGTTTTTTCATAATTATAAAAATAATGACATTGCCTTGAGATGGACAATAAGAAACATTGCAATGTGACAAACAAGAAACAACATCGTAGTGTGATGAATAATTTATAAGGTCATAATAGAACAAACAAAAAACCACATTATAATGTGACAAAAAACATTGCAAAGTAAGAACAAATGATGTTGCAATGTCACAAATAGAAAATCACATCTAATGTAGACAAACAATAATCTTATTCACAAATGTGACATATCGCAGACAACACCACACTACAACAAACAATAGACTTCATTGTAATGTGTTGAACAACAAATGATGTTTCAATGTGACAAACATCAAACATAAATGAAATTAGAGAAAAAATAAATGTCCTAATGCCACAAAAAATACCATTGTTAACCATGGTCAATGATGTTTAACTAAGTCAACCAGGACTATCCCTTGGTTGACCATCGTGAAACATAGTGATATTTTGTCAACCATAACCAATAATAAATAATAAGGCTAGCCATGATCAACATGCTTGTATATGGTAAACCATGGTCATCATGGTCAAATTGGTAAAAGCATATTGACACATGGTTAACATGTTTTCCAATCGTGAAAATGGTCAACCATGGTCATATTTGGTCATGCATAGCCAACCATTGACAATAAGATCAACCATGGTGACCATTGTCAATATGACCGACTATGTTCAACTAAGGCCAAAAAATCATCAAACCATGTTCAATAATGGTCTACATGGTCAACTATGTTTAGAATTAAGAGTGTTGATTCGGAAAATCAATAGGTGCCATTTTTATTTGATGTTTCGAGTCTCAAACATGACGCTTCGGTGTTTCGTTTCTTCTCTTGAGTATGATGTCTTGATGATGAGTCTTGTTTGAGACTTGAAACGTCGACTAAAAGTGGCACCTATGGATTTTCTGAATCAACACTCTTCAAACCCTAACCACAAAAATATCCAAGAAACATGTTTAGAATAGTTGAATATGGTCAACCAAGGTTACCATGGTGGAACATGGTCAACCATGACCATCCATTGCCGACATTGAAAACCATCATCTATCATAGAAAAGTCTGGTCAACCATGGTCAAATTGGTCAAATCGTTTCACCCATAATTAGCATGGTCAAACCCTACTTAACATGGCCAACCATTGTTGACCATGATAAAACATGGTCAACCATAGTCAATCATACCCTATCATAGTCAACTATAGTTAGATGTGGATAACCATAATCATCCATAGCCAAATATAAGATGACAATAATAAACCCTCATCAACCCTAACTTGAACATATTTAGCTATAGCCAACCATAGTTAAGGATGGTCTACTAGTCATTTCCATGCATGCCCACCATCAACTAGCACAAACACATTGGTAAATATGGTTTATATACAAAAATTTGTATCATTTTGCACTTTTTATTGGTGATGATGGAAGGTGGAAAATGATGTGGATAGATGTCATTATTCACTTTTACTACTAACACAACCACATTAATAAACTGGTTGAAATATGTCATTAGGCATCATTTTCTAACTCTTAATCATATTGATATGAGTATGGAAGGAGGAAAATAACATTGATCATTGTGTTTTAACTACTTTAATAAAGAGGATTTGCTAGTTGATGAATTCAATTCAAGGGGAGGATTAGTAGGCCATGGTTGACTATGGTAAATATGTTAAAGTTATGGTTGGAGAGTTTTTATTGTTTTTAACATATATTTTACTATGGATGACTATGGTATTCCATATCTAACTATAGTTGACCATTATATATTACGATTAACTATGGTTCATCATGGTTGACCATGGTTACCCATAATTGACAATGGTGGACAAAGGTTTACCAAAGTCAACCATGGTGACTATTTTTTTCTATGGTTGAGTTACTAAACATAGTAAACCTAATCAACTTAGGTTAACCTAATAAACCTACATCAACGTTTCTAACTATGGTTTAATTGTTTACACCATGGTTGACTATCATTGACCTAGTAAGTATTGTAAACATAAATAAACATAGTAAACCTAATAAACCATAGCTCAACTTAGTAAACCATATGTCAAAATAGTTAAACTAATTCAACCTCGTAAACTTAGGTCAACCTAGTCAACTTAAAAAACCTAATAAACCTAGTAAATCTAGGTCAACCTTGAAATCTAGTAAACATAGTAAAATTTGTGCAACCTAATAAATATAGTAAAAATAGGTTAACATAGTAAACTAAGTAAACCTTGGTCAATCTAGTAATGCTAATAAGCCAAGTAAACCTATGTCAACAAAGTAAACCAAGGTAAAACCAATAAACCTAGTAAATCTACTAAACTTAGTCAACCTAGTAAGCATAGTAAAAGTAGGTCAACATAGTAAACCTAGTAAATTTTTGTGACTCTACGTCAATCTAGTTAACCTATGAAACCTAAGTCAACCTATTATACCAATTAATGCTACGTTAACATCGTAAACCTGTTAAACCTAGTAAGATTAGGTAAATCTAGTAAACCTATGTCAACCTAATACCCTGTTGTGGCCACAACCACCACCTTATTAAAAATTGCGCTTGTAGCAATTTTGAATGGGTCCCATAGAAGTTGATCTTTCATCCCTTTGAATGATCTATTTTATCCCAAGGATTTTAGCCCTTTGCAAACTCAAATCTTCAATTTATAAATGGCCAAAATCCCCTTGAATGAATCTTTGTCACATGGTTCATTCGTGACCGAGTCTTGCCTTTCATTCACATCTTTCATCACGACTTTTCTCAATCATCATAACCATTCATGGCACATTTATGCCCGCACATATAATCGCCCCTACCTTTACTATGTCCGTTTGTGCATTTAACATGCAAAACCTTCTATCACATCTCATGCCCCTTTTAAATCTTCACGAGGGAAATGCTTCACAAAACACATTTAACTTACCATTTATCACTTATTGCACGTTGCCTTGATCAGGGGCAAAGGATTTTTTATCATGAATAATCATGATGTAATCAAGTCATCAATCACATTGCATATCACAATTGGCAAGACCCAAGGGTTATTCATAATGCAACCACAATGCACCGGATCCACCGGGGTCATTAACCATAGCGTATCCAATTTCGGGTTCGGAAACCCCCATCACATATCGCAATCAGTGGGGCCCTGGGCCAATATATATAAGGAACCTCATTACCCCAGACTTGCCGATGATTATAGAACCTGGCATATAATGTCTCAAATCCGGCCTATACGGCCAGACTGGGTTTTCCCATATACCTGTGTTTTTAGAAAAACATGCAAATCGAACTTTTTCAAAGGGAAGATTTACAAGGCGTACATGCCAAGATTGTCAACTGTGAAATATACATTATTGGTTCCAGAACCAATCACATATTGCAATCGTTAGGGCCTTAGGCATGAACATATTGCGGTATGTGATTCGGCGGACCCACCTACACGATTAAACGTAACATATATGCTATCGGGTTTGACCTTTCCCCATCGCAAATCACTGTCGGTGGGGTTTAGCTCTCATGCATAAGGAGAGACACGATATGATGGACCCACCGATGATTATAGGCTCTGATATATAATTTTTGAAATTCGTTGTATGGTCGAACGTGGGTTTTTCCTGCACTTTCCTATGTATTCGATACAATGCCATAGTCATAGTTTTTCAAAGGGAAAGCCCATTAAAGTGATGCAATGGGATATGGTGGACCCGATAGGGTATAGGTTCTCGCCTATAGTTTTTCAAGTCTAGATTTTGGATGTAGCCTTGTGTTTTGTGGGGACTTTCAATGTAAATCGGGTTTTTGCCTACAAGACCAAATCAATGAGTATATTAAGGACCAAGGGCTGATTCTTCCGCAATTGTTGCTCGGAATGCTATAAATGCCTCATGAATGAAAAATTTGTGCTTTTAAGAAATTTTTGTCATATCTATATATATATATATATATATATATATATATCTGTGTGTGTGTGTGTAACTAATGTTAGCCATTTTTGTAGGTGAGGACTAAGAGAAGGCAAGCTAGACCTAAGGATGGAAGCATAAGCTTCAAGTTTGACTCCATATAAAAGATGCATGCGCAGATTTGAGGAGTTTACCCATGCGGATATGTTTATTTGAAGATTAGGTTTCATGGTGTGGCGGTCATATGTCCAGGTGTTGCCTATGTATTCCGAATGCGAAACCACTCTAGATTATATCATGAAGTGATGACACACAGACATCCCCTCTGATCAATAACCATTCAGTTCTCCAGGAAATGAAGCACTCTAATGATAGGAAACACCCTCTACGTGTCAACTTGGCTCCCCCTATCTATTCTGATTTGTATAATGAAGGAAGAAAGGGGGAAGGAGAAGGGGTGAAAAGGAAGACCAAGAGTAATTTCCAGGGGCATAAATATTCCCTCCGGAGAAGAAATTTGGGCTTTTTTCATTTGGCAGAACAACTTTTGTTTATTGTGAGTAAGGAAGATTGTTTGGGTCAGAGAAGGAGCCTTTTATCAGATTGATTTTCCTCTTCTTTATATGTTAAGAATCAGGATGTTATTGAGAACATAAATATGAATGTGATTTGTGTTTGTGCCCATTGATGACTTATAGTTTATGATTATATTTGGTTGTTTGAATGTGATTCTTCATCATAGTTAATTCATGAGTAGTCCCTGATTTGAAACTATGTTAAACATCAGTTTCAAGCTTTAATTTCATAAAAGGAATGTGTATTCCTATATGAGTGATTGGATTGAAATTTAGAATTGGTGCAACCTTGTTCTTATGTGAACCAGTAATTGTTTCATTTAGACTTTGGATTCATATATGATGTTTAACCTCTCTTTCATCATGCTCCTGCAGGATAGATTAGGATAGCTAGAACTAGAATAGAGTAGTTAGAAGTAGTGTAGATAGGATTTAATACATAGAGGTTAGCTGTTTTATTTTATTGATTTAATTGAAGTCTTCCTCCCAGAAGAAATCTATCAATGCATTTAACAATTTACGGTATCCCTTAAAACCCATTGGAACTAGCCATTCCAAAGGAAATTAGGTCTAATTGGGGCTTGTGATTGGGTTAGTTCCCCTTGTTGGTATAGCAAACCTTCGCCATGTTAACAAATTGGCGCTAGAAGGAGGGCTTGAACCACCGTCCATGGCTTTTCAAGATTTCATTTATAATTGCCATGAATGGATTCAAAAGGATTAATGTATGGATCATAGAGGCTGAAAAGACCACTCCACCCCTTTGAAAGAGCCTCATTTGAGGAAACAAAGACCCCTCTAAGTCCTGTTTCTAGGTCACCCAAGGAAGAGAGACTATGGGAGTACCCTGGCACTCAGGAACAATTAGTCAGAAGACTTACTTGGGCTTACGCTCGTTCCCTATCCCACCTGCCTATCTTTCAATCTTTACCTCCAATAGCAAAAAGAAAACCAAGTGTCTATCACATAAACAAAGAAACATCTGCAACCCCTTCTCTTGAAGATATTGTGCTTGATTCTTTGCAAAGTATTGACTCTCCTTGGGAAGAAATTCCTGAGGATTCCCTTTCTGAAGGAAATCCATAGCCTAATTTGGAAAATCCCAACAAAGAAACCCTCAACCAGAACCTCCCTATCCATAATATGGCTATCGTTCCTCCTCTTGGTGGGAATCAACCTCTACTTCCTCCTCTGGGTGGGAATAAACCTCCACCACCTCCTTCGGGTGGGAATCAACCTCCACCTCCTCTAGGAGCACTCCCTCCTCGGCTTGCACAAGATGTCATAGTGGTACCTAGACAACAACATCTGTTACCCAAGAATGTAGAAAGAGTATTGCCTAAATTCTACCCTGAGTGGGGAGATATTGCTGATAACCACATTCATTCTTTATTCTTAGTCGTTCACATGTTGGGGGTAGTTGATGAGGATGTGGTGTGTCACTTATTACCTTTTACTCTGATTGGTGAGGCCTCCACATGGTACTTTAGCCTGAGAATAATATCCATCACCTCATGGGCTGCCTTTCAACATGCCTTTCTAGACAAGTTTGGTGATGACAAAACACCTGCGGCCTTAGTTTTAGAGCTATCCCGTTTGAAAATGGACACCAAAGAAAGGGTCAAGGATTTTAACATCCAGTTCAATACTTTGTTCAAAAAAATCCCTGCTACTGCTAGACCTACTGATGAGCTGCTCTTGGAATTCTACATCTCTGCTCTCCTTGTCCCTATTGTGATGTGGGTCAAGAGAAGTAACACACAGATCTTACAAGGTGCTATCGGTGAAGCAATAAAAGTTGAGAATGAAATGATCAGTCTCACAAAATTTCATCATATGACTGAAGGAAAGAAAACCTCTTAGTCATCCAAGAAGAGTAGTGGAAGTGATAACAAAGTGGCTGGGGGCAAAGAGAGGGACACCACAGATGTGGAAGGTTTGCATCAGATAATTAAGAAACTGACCAACACAGTCATCGATATGAAAAGAAATTATGGAGAGAGTACTAGTGGGAATTGAGGAGATTATAACAACTGAAGACCTTTCAAGCCTTTTTATCGTAAGAAGATAGAGGGTGGTCATGGTCCACTTGCGCTGCTTGCTCCACCCAATGAAGGGAATTTAAACATCGAAGCACTGGCTCTTATTGGATTTCTCCTTAACCAAGAAGAACCTATAGTGGAGCTAGAGCCAGAATAAGAAGATGAGGAGGAATACCAAGTAGAAGAGCCCTCAGAAGAAGAATCCCAAATCAATGTACTATGGTATTTCCACACTAATGAGAATGATGACGATGAAGGAGGTAGCACGACAGAAATAAATGCTAATGAAATCCACACACGAAGTAAAGGGCCACTTGTAGGCACCATGAAGCCTATAGACCAGACAAATAAAGATACTCGCCCTTTGAAAGCATCGACTCCCAAGGCCCCTATTGAGAAGGGTAAACCTTGTGGCGATTCCAAGAGTACACTAGTCGCAAACTATCCAGAGAAAGAGAATATGTCTGCAGCTACAACGAAGATGATCCGAAATGGTAAAATCCCAGCTAAGAATAGAAAAACTGGTATGTTTACTCTTCCCTACCCTATTTATAACATTGATTACAACATTTTAGATTATCTTAAGAAGTCTAGGGCTAATATCACACAGTTTGATTTGCTGAAATTAACACAGCAAAGAGATTTGCTCTTGCAAGCTATGAATGAGCAGAACTGCAAAAATCCCACCATACTGAGTAGCCAAAACCAGAAGTCAGTCTCCAGACCTATTAGTACTCCTAGCATAGCCCAAAAGCCAGCAACTATGGAAGCCACTCTATCCAAATGAATCAAACCCCCCAAGATGTTAGCGCAGCCATGATAGGGAGGAGATCAAAATCCATGACATCACCTTTCCTTATCACATTTGAAATCTTTAACATGAATGTACACAATTGTTGGGTAGATTTTGGTGTCTCATCCATTGTTATGCCTTACAGTGTTGCTAAAATACTGCATGCAATACCTGAGAGAATTGGAACCCGAATTATGTATGGACAGAACAAATGTGAAAGTACTTGGGGAGTTAAAAGATGTGTTGATTCGAATGCCTGCTAAACCATAATACACACATGTCATTGATATAGTGGTAGTCTATATACCCGAGGGCTATGGAATGTTGCTTAGTAGGGATTGGTCAGCAAAACTCAATGGATATTTCTCAACTGATTGGTCTCGCCTCTTGTTACCTCAGAAGCGAAAAGGTGATATGATGAGAGTTGATCGAGAAAGATACATGAATTATGTGGTAACGGAACTAAATGGTCCCAATGAACCTGTAATGTTTACCAACTCCATCCTTGGGAACTATCATTTCAATGTTTATGCTACAGAAACCCGTTTTGGAGAATTCCATGCAGGAACAGTTGAAGAAACTTTGACATAAACATAGTTGGAAGTTCCCTCCCATAATCCAACTGATAAACTATCATGTATTATAGTAGATGATAGGAATAGTTTCTTAGATAATAGTTCAATTGATGTAACATTAGATTCTATGTTCTGGACACTCTATTTTGATGGTTCTAACTACCTTGAAGGTGTAGGTGCTGGGAGCATTCTCATCGACCCGCAAGGGAACAAACATTTGATGGCCAGTTTGTTGGAGTTTGCATGCACCCACAATACAGCAAAATATCAAGGCTTGCTGCAAGGCCTGAAGAAAGCCATTGATATGAATGTAAAAAATCTTAAAGCTTTTGGTGCCTCATAGATAATCATGGATCAGGTAAGGAAAAGGATACATTGCAATTCACCACATCTGGTAAGGTACCAACATGAGGTATGTAGCTTAATTGACAGTTTTGGCTCTTTTAATACCACATATATACCTCGAGAGCAAAACCAAAATGCTAATCTAATGGCTAGTATGGCTGCTAAACGTTCGCCTGATTTTATGTTAAAGAAGAATAAATGTTATGTTGAATTGATTTTTAGACCATCTGTGCGTGATAACATCTCAAATTGGCAGGTGTTTGAAGATGACAAGCTTATGAATGGGAGTAAAGAGGAGGCTAAACCCTACCAACAGAATCTTCGAAAGATGCATCCAGGCCCAAGGCCATTGGTGAAGAAAGACTTTAACAAAATGCTAGATGCTAAAATCATCTTTATGGTCATACAAACCCCCTGCGTAGCCAATCTCATTCGAGTAAGAAAGAAAATTGGAGGCATTAGGCTGTATATCGATTTCAGAAACCTAAACCAAGCATCGCAGAAACATAGCTACCATGTCCGTTCTACAGAACACATTCTTCAGTGCATTGTTGGGTCTGAAATGTTGTCCTCATTAGATATGTTTTTAGGATGTAATCGAGTATTGGTGTCTAATGGAGATTAGTGTAAGACAACATTCCAACACTTATGGTTGAGCTCATTCCAAGTTATGGGAAAATTTAGTCAAGGAACTTACAAATTGAAAACTTTACAGGGAGAAACTGAAACAATCCCTGTTAATGGTCAACATCTCAATGGATACTTCCAGTAGCCACCACATGGTGGTTTCCTCCTGAGTAGGATAGGATTCATTTTATTTTTTTTATTAGTTTAGTTACATTTCTGTCTTTTCCTTTCTCATTTTTCTGCAAAGTTTATGTTCTTTCTATTTTAAATTACAACCCTTTTTAGCCAATTGATTGCAGTTGTCCAGTCTCGTTTTACCTTTTTATATTACCTCCATTCGCCACCTTCAGCTCTTTCTTACCTCATTAACCTACTGATAAGTCTGCTGATCCTAAATCCATCACTACCTTGCAAATCAAATGAATTTTTCATGAGCCCATCAAAACTAGAAAATCAATGGTGGAACTCAAACTGAAGCCACTCATTGGCACCTGTTGGGAACTAGGTGATATATGTTGATAACTTGGATATTTGCAGCATGTAGGTGCATCTTTATAAAACAAAATGTGTAGCTACAGTTGTACTGGCATGGAGGAACGCTGCATTTTTAAATAAATCCCACTCAGACCTAGCCTATACTTGCTTGTAAGGTTTACAATCATTCTTCGTTGGTCCCATCCACCACACTAAATTGTCCAATACTTGTTGTCTTCAAGTAAACCTCCTTTCATGGGCTAAGCTCATTGTCATATACACTGTGGAAATTCCAATTGTGCTCAAGTCCTTGTGCCTGAAACTGGAAGGACTTATTTAAAAGAAAATGAAATGTCATGTCCTTGTGCGAATCTGGAAGGATAGGTTGTTTGGGAAGTCGATTAGAGTAGGGACTGTTGCTAGGCTCAGAGTACCAGTTGACACAGTAAGCCCAACCTTTCTTAAGAGGTTTAAAAATATGGCACGATCCATGACTGCGCCCCATTTGATCATATGAAACTATAGTGCTGAAATTCTTATATAATGTGCAGGTAAACATATCCACATCAAGCTTGACGAGCAATAAAGAGCTAAGGTACACACCTAAACAGGTATGGATAGACCAGTGATGGCCCCAAAAGGATTTTTGAAAGTGGGAAACAGGTAAATGAACGTCAATAAACCCCATAATATAACCATTGGAGAATGGCTGTCAAAACCTTATCAGTAAGAAGAAGCTATTTGTATTTATCCCACATGAAACAATTATTGTTAGAGTGGAACCCATGCCTATTCATCTGTACAGTTTGCATTTCAAGTTTATCTTAACACTGTAATGTTCTATTGATTTGAGGTTTATTTGGAAACAGAGATAACTGGTTCACCCAATGGTTCACCATTTGTTGTGGCCACAACCACCACACTATTAAAAATTTCCCTTGTAGAAATTTTAAATGGGTCCCCTAGAAGTTGATC
Source organism: Pinus taeda (assembly GCA_000404065.3). NCBI lineage: Eukaryota > Viridiplantae > Streptophyta > Pinopsida > Pinales > Pinaceae > Pinus > Pinus taeda. Next base: position 8,947 of record APFE030308443.1, on the reverse strand, counting down.
TTTCATCTCTACGAATGATCTATTTTATCCCAGGGATTTTAACCCTTTGCCAAATCAAATATTCAATTTCTAAATGGCCAAAATCCCCTTGAATAAATCTCTGTCGCATGGTTCATTCATGACCCAGTCTTGCCTTTCATTCACATCTTTCATCAGGACTTTTCTCAATCATCATAACCATTCATGGCACATTTATGCCCGTACATATAATTGCTCCTACATTTACTATGGCCGTTCGTGCATTTAACATGCAAAACCTTCTATCACATCTTCATCCCCCTTTTAACTCTTCACAAGGGAAATGCTTCACAAAACAAATTTAGCTTACCATTTATCACTTATCGTACGTTGCCTTGATTAGGGGCAAAGGCTTGTTTATTATGAATAATCGTGATGCGATTAAGTCCTCAATCACATCGCATATCACAATCGACAAGATCAAACGGTTATTCATAATGCAACCACAATGGACCAGATCCGCCAATTTCATTAACCATACCATATAAAATTTCGAGTAAGGAAGCCCCCATCGCATATCGCAATCGGTGGGGCCCTAGGCCTATATATATAAGGCACCTTGTTATACCCCAGACCTGCCGACGATTATAGAACTTGGCATATAATATCTCAAATTCGGCCTATATGGCTGGACACGGGTTTTCCAATATACCCTTGTGTTTTTGGAAAAATATGGAAATCAAGCTATTTAAAAGGGAAGGTTTACAAGGCGGACACACCAAGATTATCAACCGTGACATATACATTATCTGGTCTAGAACCAATCACATATTGCAATCGGCGAGGCCCTAGGCCTAAGCAAATTGCAATATGCGATATGGCGGACTCGCTGACCTAATTAAACATAATATATATGCTATTGGGTCTACCCTTTCCCCATCACAAATTGCTATCAGTGGGGTTTAGCTCTCATGCATAAGGTGTGACACCGTACGGTGGACCCATCGATGATTATAGGCTCTGATATATAATTTTTGAAATTCGTTGTATGGTCGAACGCAGGTTTCTCCTATATTTTCCTATGTATTCGATATAATGCCATAGTTGCAATTTTTCAAAGGGAAAGCCCATTAAAGTGATGCGATGGGATATGTGGACCCGATAGGGTATAGGTTCCTGCTTGTAGTTTTTCAAGTCCGGATTTTGGATGCAGCCCTGTGTTTTGCGAGGAATTTTAGTGTAAATTGGGTATTCGCCTACAAGACCAAATCAATGAGTAGATTCAGGACCAAGGGCCAATTCCTTCGTGATTGTTGCTCATAATGTAATAAATTCTTCATGAGTGCAAATTTTTTGTTTTTAAGCAATTTTTATCATATCTATATATGTGTATCTGGTGTTAGCCATTTCTGTAGGTGTGGACTGAGAGAAGGCAAGCTAGTCCTAAGGATGGATGCATAAGCTTCAAGTTTGACTCCAAATAAAAGATACATGCATAGATCCGAGGAGTTTACCCACATGGATACGTTTATTTGAAGATTGGGTTTCATGGCGTGGTGGTCATATTTCCAGGTGTTGCCTATGTATTCCGAAAGCGAAACCGCTCCAGATTACATCATGAAAAGATGACACAGAGACATCCCCTCTGATCAATAACCATTCAGTTCCCTAGGAAATGAAGCACTCTAATGACAGGAAATGCCCTCTATGTGTCAACTTGGCTCCACCTCTCTATTCTGATTTGTATAATGAAGGAAGAAAGGGGGAAGGAGAAGGGGTGAAAAGGAAGACCGAGAGTCATTTCCAGGGGCATAAATATTCCCTCCAGAGAAGAAACTTGGGCTTCTTTCGTTTAGTAGAACAACTTTTGTTTATTGTGAGTAACGAATATTGTTTGGGTCAGAGAAGGATCCTTTTATCATATTGATTTTACTCTTCTTTATATGTTAAGAATCAAGATGTTATTTAGAGCATAAATATGAATGTGATTTGTGTTTGTGCCCATTGATGACTTACAGTTTATGATTAGCTTTGGTTGTTTGAATGTGATTCTTCATCATAGTTAATTCATGAGCAGTCCTTGATTTGAAACTATGTTAAACATCAGTTGCAAGCTTTAATTTCATAAAGGAATGTGTATTTAGATATGAGTGATTGGATTGCAAGTTAGAAATGATGTAGCCTCGTTCTTATGTGAACTAGCAATTGTTTCATTCAAACTTGGGATTCATATATGATGTTTAACCTCTCTTTCGTCATGCTCCTGCAGGATAGATAGGGTAGCTAGAACTAGACTAAAGTAGTTAGAAGTAGTGTAGATAGGATTTAATACATAGAGGTTAGCTGTTTTATTTTGTTGATTTAATTGAAGTCTTCCTCCCGGAAGCAATCTATCAACGCATTTAACAGTTTATGGAGACCCTTAAAACCCATTGGAACTAGCCATTCCAAATGAAAGTAGGTCTAATTGGGGCTTGCGATTAGGTTAGTTCCCCTTGTTGGTATAGCGAACATTCGCCATGTCAACATAGCCCTAGGTGAACTTGGTAAACCTAGTAAACTGAGGTCCACCTAGAAAACCTACTTGTAAATGGTTGATCCTGGTTGACATAATAAACATAGATTAACGTAGTAAACCTAATTCAACCTAGTAAACCTAGTAATCATGATTAATATTGTAAACCTACGTCATCCCAATAAATGTAGTAAGCATATTTCAACCTAGTCAACCTAGGTCAACCAGGTAAACCTACTTGAACCTAACAGGCCTAGTAAACCTATGTCAATCTAGTAAACCTAGTTGATTATGGTTGGTTATGGTTTATTAATATGGTTGTCACATTATGACATTGTTTGTTGTTAATCATGTTGTGATGTCATTTCTTGTTTGTCAAATTATAACATTGTTTCTTACTCATCACATTTGACACCATTATTTTCTCTTATTGCAATGTTGTTTGTTTTTTGTCACCTTACAAATTTATTTGTTATTCTTCACACTATGACGTTGATTATTTTTTTATCACAGTGCAACATTAGTTGTTGTTTTTCACATTGGGAACAATATTAAAGCTAATGCTCATGGTGACCATGGCTTGCCATGGCACCCATGTTGACCATGGTTGACTTAGTAAACCTAAGGTAACAAGTAAACATAGTAAATATTGAGCTAACCATGAAAGAGTATTTATTAAATAGTCCCATGATTTCCATTCCAATGGGTGGTGTTGATATTGTACTAGGAGTCTAATGGTTACAATATTTGGGGATGATAGATTTTGATTTTCAATAATTTTTCTTGAATTTTTTTTTGGATGGAAAGGAAATTAAATTAAGGGGTATCACAGGAAACCTGAGAAGATAATTAGCTCTAAAGGTATGAAAAATGTTTTGAAGAAGGAACAATGAGGGGTAATTGCACAATTATGTTCACTAGAAGTTCAAACATATAAGTCATCCATTTATCTATATCTCCAAAAAGTCTTGGACAATCATATTGAAAATGAAATTAATTCAAACAGATTACAGAAAAACACACATAAAACCCAGACACAAAATATTGGCGGAAAAAGGCTGAAGCCTCATGCTTCCTCGGGTATTCTCACTCTCATAAAAATAATTGAATGTAATGTTACAAATAAATAGATGAGAGACAATGTCTCAAGATAGTGCGTTCTATCTTAGACACTTCTAGTTGAGATAATTTCTCCTTTGATTGAGATAATTTCTCACCAGACACACATCAATATAGGAGTTACCTAAACTAACTCCTATCTTAGAGGAACAACCCAAGAGTTAGGCACAAATTCCTAACTTGGAATATTTAATTAATTAATTTATTGTTGGATTTATTATTGTTTTGTGAGAGAGGCTAACATTCCCCCCCTCAATGATAAATCCAAAATAAGAACGAGGAACCATTGTCCAAGTTCTCATGTTGATCCTCAAAAACATTGCCTGAAAAAACCGCCAAAATTGGATGCTGGAAAAAACTCAAATCTGAAGAGAACATGAATCAGCTGCATGCCTGATTCATCTCTGAATGTCGCTTGACAACTCCATCATGTGCCAAGCCGCAAAATGATTCAACTTTCCTTTGCTTGAAAACAGCATTCGGTGTCCACTGACACAATTTGATGAACGCCCACTGGTGTATTTACTGATGATGATCGCCCACTGGCTGAAGATGTCAGAAAACAACTCAATGTTGCTTTTTCTATGATGAAAGCTGATCACTACTGCTTTGGCTGTCGATCGCCCACTGGCGAATTTGTTGATGTTCACTGCTAATGAAACATGCCCACTGGCTAATGAAGATGCCCACTGGCTGCTTCACTGATGTTGTCGAGACTTTCAGTCTGACAACCACTTATCAATTTCATTGACATTTTCCCCCCTTTGTCAGCTAAAAGGAGAGACAATATTCTCCAAAATATATTTGAACTCCCCCTCTTTAGGTGTAGGAGAGTTTCATTGTTGTACTCCCCCGTTAAACTGCACGAGAGTACCATCATCGGTTCACTGTTGGCTGCACTATGTGTGATTGTAGTCGATTGTAGAATTGAGACAATCTTTTGACTGTGGATGACCATTCCCAAGGATCAATCCATTCATAATGTATCTTCAATCTCGCTGATTTTTGTTGGTTGCAACATTTTTATGAGGAATGATTGGACTTGCCACAATGGCGACAAGGATGGAGATCAAAACACTGATCTTCCATATGACCGGTTCTTTGACAATGAGAACATTTCGGTTGGACATCAACTTCAGGTTGCGTGCAATTCTGTTTGTCTGCAACTTTCTCAGAACGTACTGAGGTGAGTTGTTCAAGAAATCCTGCACTCACGAACTTAATTGGCTTGGAATAATCTGGGATATGTAAGTTGGTGTCATCAGTGACATATCCTAAGCCTCGTCGATTCTTGTTATGTTGAATCTCTTCCCAGGGCTTGGTGATCGGTTTGGAAGAAATTTGAAAATGATCTTGAACAACTTCGACACTTGAAGTTGTTTGGATAAGTGATTTGGAATCAACATCTTTACCTTCATTTGTATGGTTGAATGATTTGGAAGAAGCACTCTTCTATTGCAGCTCATCTCGTTGTAGTTGCGACTCTAGTTGAAGGAACTCAATTGTTTCATGTGCTTGTCGTAGATGCCATGAAAGATCAACAAGAGTTTCTTTGCTGATGTACACCATGTCTTCATCATTGGAGATGATCAAAATGTGAAGAATGTTTATCAACTGAATATGTTGCACCATCTGAACTTGCTCACTTGAAATCAGGCTCTCTTGTCGTAGATGTCGTGCTTTGAACTGTTGCACTTGATTTCGTTACTTGAATGATAGGCTCGCTTGCTATGGGACTTGAATGGAACGCTCGATTGATTTGTTGCTTATTGGACTTGCTGGGAACACTTGCTAGAGTTGTAGAACTTTCTTGCTTAAACTCTGGAATTCACGCTCGCTTGATGACGATCGTGTTTGCATGAATGCTCACTTGAATGAATAGCCACGCTTACTTGATGTCGATCTCAACTTGCTTGATTGGAGTTAGAGTTGAACTTGTTTGGTTGCTTTGATGGTTGTTGCAATGAACTTCACTTTGGCTCACTTGAAGGTTTGAACTTTGTATTGTTTTAACGCAAATTGCTTGAATGCATACTCATGCTCGCTTGTAGGAGATGTGAACTTGTTGCTTGTTTTCTTTAGAATTAAAATTCATGCATTCACTTGATTATGCTTAAAGGAAGGGTGTTGAACACTGTCGAAAATGCACCCAAAAAAGCTTACAAGGATTGTAATGACTCACTACAATGAATTCAATTTGACTCAATTCAAGAATCGGGTGTCGGTTTCAACAGAGAATGCACCCTTATAATTCAATGTAATTTGAGTTTGATTACAAGTTCAATAATGTTGATGTAGACTGTGCTTTGAAACATTGAACTTTACATATTCATTAACTTGATTGTAGTGATGTAGACTTTGCTTTGAAATGTTGGAGTTTGCAGATTTATGAACTTGATTGTATTGAGTGAATTTGATTGTTGAGGTAGAATGCTGATGTTGAAAACTTTGATTAGTTGTTGTATGTGTTGAGTTTAATTATCCTTCCTTGCAGCTATTTTGTTACAGGTGTTGTGCTTTGTGGCATTGTATTTAATGAGACCATTTACGTGTCAAAACTAGACACAATTCATAAGCAACAACATAAACCCATAAAAACACTCGCCATCACAAATACACATGGTGTACCTAAGATCCCCTTATTCAATTTCGGGCGGATCTAGGACACAATCACCACAAAAAGAGATGTTTTTATTAATTACTGGAGTATATCATTCTTCAACTTCTCAAGCAATGAGAATGTCAAGCTCACAAATGCTTGAAGCAACTTGTCTTCAAAAATTGCTTGCACTGACTCAATCACTCAAAATCTCTCTCAAAATAAAAGTACATGATTGACTTTTCTCTAAAAAAAATTCACTTATCACTCCAAATACAAAAAAAAAACTTTATGACCAATCCCAAAAATATGTGTAAATACACCTTATCACTCCATTCTTTTACATACATCCTTTTAAATTATTAAAAGGATTTAATGAAATTTATGAAATCACGTAAAAGTGATAGGTTGCCTTTTAAACTTTCCAACTTATGCATGTAAAAGTATATTAGCCATTCACTTTATGCATATAAAAATTTAAGGTGTTAACCATACATGTCTTTTCAAAAGATTCTCCACGGTAAGGCTACTTTCACAATAAAGATGCTAAACCACTCATCTGTAAATCGATTTACCTTTTTAACATAGTGAGAGTGTTTACCTTTTAATTGTTTTGTCTTCTATATGGACCATCTATTCACCTTTTTAAATCACTTTGAATTTGAGATTGCACGAGGAAACTTTGGTCTTCATTTGTGTAGGCAGCGATTAATAACAACATGTTTTCTAGGTTGAGATCTCGGTGGAATATTTGTTTCTTAACTGCGCTTAGCTTAGAAGTGAGCAAAAATTGCTCAATAGTTGGTCAGGTTGCCTCTCTTTGGCCTTCTGTTGTCAAAGAGTAGCAGATGAATAAATTTTCATGTCCGAGTAGCCCCACTGGAAAATAAACATCAAAATTCTTTTCTGATCTAAGAAAATGCCTTGAACAGAAACTGCAATATGGAAAAGAATGTAACTGATTTGAATTGCCCAGCGCTTCGACTCGACTCGACCTCCTCTCTGGCTACCTCAACTTTTCTCCACCGTCCTTCAATCAGATCTTAAATACATGCAGATTCCAAAGCCTTCTGCAAGCTCCAAGTTCCAAGGCCTTATGAAAGCTCCTTCACATTGATTTGTTGGTCTCCCAAGCTGGTTCAACACTCTACAATGATATGCACGATTTCAGAACTCATCAAAATCACTTCACAACCCAGAAACACAACGCATCTCATTCAAAGGGGCATCTGTGCCTTCATCCAACAATAATCCAAAGAATTTAACAACAATATATAAGCCCTTCATAAATAGAGACGGTTCACTGACAAGCAACCCAATTAAATATACAACCCTTCTCTTCTTTTTAAGATGATCTACCCAAGCTGTGACTGCCTACCAAGAGCGTGTGGCAGTTCTGCAAATATACCTTTCTAGTATGTATCGTGCACTTCAGCTTATAATGCATGGCGGAATTCGGTGGAACCTTACAACTTATTGCACACAGACTAGTTTTGAATTTGTGGCAGATGTTAATTCCATGGTAGAATGGAACCAGTCAATCAACAACAGGTTGAAATCATCTTAGAAAATTGTGGGTGGGATCATGAGACCTAGATTATTGAAACCAATTCTAAAATCTACCAAGAAACATGGGAATGTGTAATTGGTGTGCTATATTTTGAAAGAGATCGAGCATTCCCTGTAGCCTGGCAGCCACACTAAGTACTCTTTAACTGAACACGCCTCACCAAAAACAATTCTTCTGCCACGCCGCGACACCACGATTCTGCTGTGGTCAAATCTTCTAGAATCTTGAGAATAGAAGCGCGCAACTTTTCATCACCATACGGTCCACTGGATCCTCACGCATACATAGAATTCGCTCCTCCTGCTGCTATTAAAATGATGGACAGACAAAACACACACTGCCAAAAAAGCTTTTAATGGTGCCTGTAGCGGAAGAGGTGCCAAAAAGTTATGGGATCTCTATGGAGGCACATCATAAGATCGAAATTTAAGATTTCTTTTAGATCCGAGTAAGAACGGCCATTTCATATAAGCATCAATTTCTGGAAGAAAAGGGAATGCTGCAAAACTGAGTTCTAATTTAAAGTACCTGTGGCGTTGAAATCCTTGGGAAGGAAATCAAAAGAAATGAAATTACAATTCCCTTTCTGATTATCAGCGTTTAACAACCTGGATAGAAGTTTTCTGTTCTCTTTTACCATCTGAGGGGTGCTCCTCTTTAAATGTCACCTCAACCATGGTAGCCAAAACCTCCACAACTGTAGGCTCCCGTTGAAGGCTTTGAATGCAGCCTCTTTCCTAGCAATAGCTCTCACGCTAATCTCACGCGGTTCTCACACCAATACAAGTACGCAGCCTCACACAGGTCTCACGTTGCTCCGATACCACATATTGAAAATGAAATTAATTCAAACAGATTACAGAAAAACACACATAAAAACCAGACGCAAAATATTGGCGGAAAAAGGCTGAAGCCTCATGCTTCCTCAGGTATTCTCACTCTCATAAAAATAATTGAATGTAATGTTACAAATAAATAGATGAGAGACAATGTCTCAAGATAGTGCGTTCTATCTTAGACACTTCTGGTTGAGATAATTTCTCCTTTGGTTGAGATAATTTCTCACCAGACACACATCAATATAGGAGTTACCTAAACTAACTCCTATCTTAGAGGAACAACCCAAGAGTTAGGCACAAATTCCTAACTTGGAATATTTAATTAATTAATTTATTTTTGGATTTAT
>APFE030308431.1:32605-86880 GCA_000404065.3 Pinus taeda | reverse complement strand
ATAATAATTATAATAATTATAATTATAATTAGATTTAGATGTTAAAAGCACACACAAATTATATATCAAATTGATATAAAATCATCTTGTAAATCTTCTTATTTATAAATAAAAGAATCTCCACGTAACTATTTAATTACTAAAATTTAGAAACAAAGTTGATATTAAAATATAAAGAAGTATATCCCCGATCGGAGTGTGTCCCATTTCACGGTCCCTCTTGGGACTCTCATTATAGGTGACAAGATTGGAGATAGCACGGAAAGGCAAGTCGTCCCAGTACATTGTATGTGTGAATAGGGAGGTAAGGAGGTAGGTCATGTGGGAGAGTTTAAGGCAGGAGTAATTTGTCGTCACATGCTTAACCACCAGGTGGTGAAGGCTTGCAATGTTGAAAATAGCAACAAGAAATGCTAAAAATAGAAATGCTAAAAATAGCATTTCTATAAATAGCATTTGAGGATATACTCCAACTCTTTTGGAAATAGCAAAAAAAAACACGCTAAAAATAACATTGCTATAAATAGAATTTCGTGATAGATTCCAATTTTAATTAGTCCTTGAAATAAAATTGAGAATTAAATTTGAATTTGGTCTCAGCAGTTGTTGGAAAAATAATTAATTAATTCATCTTGAGTTAATTAGTTGGAGAAAATCAAACATGAAGTCTTTGTGAAGACATGCAACAGTTATCCCTTTGATTGAAGAAGTTATCCCTTAATTAAGGAGATAAGGAAGAGTTGTATTTGAGTTGTATTTTGTCAGCTCAATTAATTGAGTTAAGTCCAATTAAATTAGTTTCAAACAGTTGGAGGAACTAATTGTGAGTTCAGTCAGTTAATGCATGCACGCATGCAACTAGTTTTCTCCAGATAACAAAATATTCTCTACTAAATAACTCATGCATGTCAATTCAAAGAAAGACCCAGTTCAGATTAAAGGAAGGGACAGTGTACTATGAGTTGGAGGAATTTTCCTATATAGGAAACTCATCCATGCAGAAGCAATTATCTCCTTTAGGATTACGCAGTTATTTCAGAGGTCAGTGTTGTGTGTGAGGTGAGAATCACACATGTTGTAGCTGGAGGACCCAGGTGAAACTGCGCAAGGAGATAGGAGGCTTGGAGGACTGAAGGAAGGCATATGTGTTGTCTATTCTGTCTATGAGAACCAGTGAGGGATTATACTAAGAGCTGGATAGCTTGTGAGCTAAAGCTTTGTGTAATCCTAAGATATTTCCACTTTTATGATAATACAGATAGTGGGGTTTTTAGCTGAGGCTTTCCCCAAAGTATTCTTCTGTGTTCATGTGTGATTGATTTCTTCTTCATCTGTTATATGTGTTCTATTTGATCTTGCTCAAAATCGATTAAGCTTTCGCAAGTTTGTTTGTAGAAGTAGATCAAGTATTTTTCTCTAGTTACATTTCATTATCAGGTGATTTAGGGTGAGAATTTCTACATGGTATCGGAGCAAAGGTGATCAAAGCCAAGAACAGTATACAAATAAGGGAGAAGTTCGAAGTTTGAAGTTCTTGAAGAGTAGGTACAGAATCAATTTCTTATCACATCTCAAAATTCAACAATGGCGTTCAATGGCTCGAGACTTGAGTATGCCCTGGATGGTAGTTCGAATTACATAGCCTAGAAGGATTGCATGGAAGCAGTATTAAAGAATAATGGGTTGAAGGAATTCATTAATCAAGAAGTCTCCAAGCCAGCAGCAACTAATGCCCAAGAATTGGCAGAATGGAAGAAATGTGTGGCGAGAGCGAGGAGGATTCTTCTATAGGGAGTTAGAGACCATATTGTCTCGAGTCTCCATGGGAAGGAGACACCATTTTCAATGTGGAAGACATTGAAGGATCTATATCATAACAACAGTGATCAGAGGAAGCTGGCATTGAAAGACAAGCTTCGGAAAATAAAGTGTCAAAAGGGCGACACGATCTCTACATATCTGAACAAGCTTACCACTTGCAGAGATGAGATTGGAAGTGTAGGAATCATGACAGCCGATGATGATATGGTGAGTCTTGCTCTCCTCGGTCTTCCTAAGAGCTGGCATAGCTACCAAGACTCAGTGAATGGAAGAGAGAATCTGTCAGATTGGGAATGACTGTGGTCAGATCTGATGTGGGAGGAGATCAGGAGAAGCACTAGAGATGGTTCTTCATCCAAGGAGGATGAAGAAAATTGTGCCTTAGTGAGTAAGGCAAGGAAAGGGAAGGAGAAGGATTCTCATCCCAAATTGTGTTCTTCTCATGGATTGAAGAAGATTGACAAATCTAAAGTGAGATGCTTTAATTGTCATGAGGTGGGCCATTATGCAACCAAATTTCCATTGAAGAAATCCAAGAAGGGATCCTCAAAAGGATCTGAAGGTGAGTCATTGGCCTCTCAGTTCGAATTGGCTTTTACCCTCATCGCATGCATGGTTTCATCGATGATGGGTTGTGGTTGGTTTCTTGACAGTGGAGCCTCATTCCACATGACCGTATAAGAGTTTGTTCAGTACCTTGGAGGAGAAAGACCTCAAGATACTCATAGAGATGGGTAATGATGAAAAGTATAGTGTTTCAGGAGTGGTCACAGTTTCTTTTTAGAGGGAGCATGGAGCTCACATTACCTTGACAGATGTGAAGTATGTGTTAGGACTAAAGAAGAACTTGGTATCGATCACAATGCTGGAGGAAAAAGGCTATGATGTAGTCTTCAGTAAGGGAAAGGTTTTCCTTAGACACATCACCACGAGATAGGTGAAACAAATCGGTTCACGAGTCAAGAACTTGTATGCTCTTGAGGTTCAAGATGCATGCAAAGCCTTAAGGAGCAAGGCAACTATTGGAGACTCGGTGGTTGAGAGGGAGAATACCTTACCTCTCAACATGTAGCGCCAGAAAAAGTCTCAGACATTTATGGAGGAGCCACAATTGGTGAAGCAGCTTCAGGAGGTTGTGGAGCAGCCACAATTAGAGAATCTGAGAGGAGATCAAGTGGAGGCATCCACTCATGTAGAGACATCTAGTAGGGGGAAATTTTGAGCCAAGTGGGAAGAGGGATCACATGGAGCCATACCTCCAAGTGTGAGGAAATAAGGGAAGGATCCTTGAGGTACCCAGCCTCTTTGATTAGAGCTTGCTATGGGAGCCCCGATGAGGAGTAGCAGGACTGGCTGAATGGGTAGAGACAGATGTGGATGGAGCGGCAAAGGAAGCTTCAACATCAGAGGGTGTTTCTAGCCCAACTAGGAGGTCATTTGGGAGATCAATTACTTACTTCTCAGTAACTAAGTTGCAGTGCAGCATTGGGCAGCATGATGCATCATGATGGGAGGAGGTGCAGTGTGAATGCAGTGCTGGGAGACAGGACCAGCAAAAGCATGGATGCAGCAGGAGGAATTACTGTGATTGATGCAGTCAGAGATCAAAGTGACAGAGGCTAGAGTAGTCAGATACTGAAGAGCACAGAGGTGCAGAGTTTTTCAATCGACATAGGCAATAATAATCAGAGACTTTGATGACAGAGGCATCATTCTGATTCAGGTTGGATATTTTATTGTTTCTAGAGTTGCTGGAGCAACAACACTTGAGAGAAGTGTTACATGCAGAACATTCCAAAGGTTCAAGATTGGGTTCAATTTGAATGCCTTTCTTATTGAGAGGGAGTGTTGAAAATAGCAACAAGAAATGCTAAAAATAGAAATGCTAAAAACAGCATTGCTATAAATAGCATTTCAGGATACACTCCAACTATATTGGAAATAGCAAAAAATAGAAATTCTAAAAATAGCATTGTTATAAATAGCACTTCGGGATAGATTCCAATTTTAATTAGTCCCTGAATTAAAATTGAGAATTAAAATTCGAATTTGGTCTCAGCAGCTATTTGAAAAATAATTAATTAATTCATCTTGGTTAATTAGTTGGAGAAAATCAAACATGAAGTCTTTGTGAAGACATGCAACAATTATCCCTTTGATTAAGGAAGTTACCCCTAAATTAAGGAGATAAGGATGAGTTGTATTTGAGATGTAATTAGTTAGCTCAGTTAACTAAGTTAATTTCAATTAAATTAGTTCCAAACAGTTGGAGGAACTAATTGTGAGTTCAGTCAGTTAATGCATGCATGTATGCAACTAGTGTTCTCCAAATAACTGAATATTCTCTCCCAAATAACTCATGCATGTCAGTTCAGAGAAAGACCCAGTTGAGATTAAATGAAGGGACAATGTACTATCAGTTGGAGGAATTTTCCTATATAGGAAACTCATCCATGCAGAAGGAATTATCTCCTTTAGGATTGTGCAGTTATTTCAGGGGTCAGTGTTGTGTGTGAGGTGAGAATCACATAGGTTGCAGCTGGAGGACCCAGGAGAAACTGCGCAAGGAAATAGGAGGCTTGGAGGACTGAAAGAAGGCATATGTGTTGTCTATTCTATCTATGAGCAGGAATGAGGGATTGTACTGAGAGCTGGATAGCTTGTGAGATAAAGCTTTGTGTAATCCTAAGATATTTCCTCTTGTATGATAATACAGATAGTGGGGTTTTGAGCTGAGGACTTCCCGAGCGTATTCTTTTGTGTTCATGTGTGATTGATTTCTTCTTCATCTGTTATATGTGTTCTATTTGATCTTGCTCAAAATCGATTAAGCTTCCGCAACTTTGTTTGTCGAAGTATATCGAGTATTTTGCTTTAGTTACATTGCATTATCAGGTGATTTACAGTGAGAATTTCTACATGCAACGCATTCCATGCACTCGCTTTGTGGTATAGTGTGGCTTCAAGAGTCAAGCAAAGGTATCTGGGCTTCTACTTTCTAGTGGCAAGCTCGGTAAGGAGGCTCCATCTATGAGAGGACAACGACTCTGGGTTCATGTGATTGGTAACCAGGTATGTTATGTTTCTTTTCACCACTCCCCACCCGCGACAAACTATAATTGCAAATGTTGCGTGCAAGGTAGTTAACCCCTCCTATAATCAGATGACTATGTGACCTAGAATTGCCTGTTCAATGGGCGAGCATGCTTGACTAAATGTTATCTTTCGTCTTCTATTTATTTGTTGTTGTCCCTCTTATATGGTATCTTACTGCTTCGAATGGGAATGTATGGAACTATTTGGGTTACTTGTCGTTTATGGAAGGAATACCCGCCTGATGGGAATGGTTGTTTTTGTCATTGAATAGAATGGATTTTGAAAATACCCTTTATCTCATCATTTCTAGTTTTATATTGTTCTGGTGTGTTTAAATATGGAAATTGGCTTGAGGAGACGGTATGTAGTTTCTCCCTTTTATGGGGACAAATCATCCTTTGTTTCTTTCTGTCACGAGAGATGTCTAAGCACAAGGTGCTGGTGATTGGGAAAAAGCGGAGCTGGTGGTTTTCCCTTTCGACCTATTATGTTCTTATATGGCCTGGGCCTAATGCCATTGCCTTCCTGCTCTTGTCATATGTATAGGTGCTTGTTGTAATTAATTTGGGATCTCGCTCAGCCTGCACGATGTTGGTCTTGGATCGATCAGTGGTTTGGTTGGCTTGGGTGGACGTGTACACTGTGGTGAAGTGGTGGTTGAAATATATGGCTCGACCATCTCCGAGTCTTGGTCTGTCGGGAACTAGGGGTCGGGGGCGCAGTAGAAAGGTTGGGCCTCGTGGTGGGCGAGGTGTTGGAAATAATACTGAGAGGGGGAGGTGAATCAGTATTATCAATTCAATATAACTTTTTCATTTCCATATTCAGATTCATATACGCTACTTCAGATAAGGCAAACCGCGTGTATACGCAACTGTGTTTAATGCAACTAGCATATATCCAATAAACTTATGATTCAGTTAGTTGATCTTCAATGAGTGCATCAGAACATTATTAACCATATTAATAGTAAATAGGTGCAGTAAAACAGAACAGATCATCACATATAAGGAGCACACATGAACACCATGATAAAAGGTGGAAACCCAATGTGGGTGAAAACCACCTGCTGCAATTCGTCTCTATCTTCCTTTAATAAGAAACTTATTTTTACAATATTTATGTACCAGTGCAGTCTTATACCAGTACGCAGGCTTCTACCTATAGAAGGCTACAACCTTCTCTCATTTTCCAGTTTTTCCTGGAAGGGAGCTATAACCCCCTTAGCTCTTGTACTAGCTGATCCATTTACTAGTACATAAGCGCTGACCTACTGTAGGCTACAATCTTCTTTCTTCCTCCAGGGACCACGTTTCATAAATTTTCAGACTAGATACTCTTGAAGCATAACACCATAATCTGAAGGCCACGTTTCATCCAGTTTTCATACTAGACCCATCAATATCATTGAGGCACAAAATCAATCACCATTGCAAAACACCCATCAACTACACTTGCATCACCAATCTCTGAGTCACCCAATACTAAAACATTGAAACCCTGTCAACAACACAGTCACCAGAACATAGAACAGACAACAGAACTCTACAACAATAACCAGATCCAACTGCAACTTCAAATATCATATCTCATAATGTATATGCTACTATGAAGAACCAAACCAGCGTACATATGCACTTTCACCAAAGCCAACCCGCTTACAGATCTGCAAATATTTACTCATACCTTTGCGGCTATTCCAGACATTAGTCATACCCAGATCATAACATTCATACAATAAAACATGTGTCAGTAATTCAGATCTAGTCTATCCTTGATAATACATTCCAAGTCTCATGATCCCAATCCATCATCCATCATCAACCGCATAGGTGCATCCTTGATTCAGATCAAGCTAAGCATCACAAACCCATAACCAGCATACTAGATCTCACACTACATCAGATATTCAATCCTTGCACCTTTTCACCACCCTTGGCCTAATGATCTTCTCCTTATATAGGTTTAGGCCTTTCTCAATACCATGGTCCAAAACCATGTAGAAACAATACCTTGGACCTAATACCTGGGATCGACACTTCGGCCCAAATACCATGGACCAAATACCATAGACCAAAACTTAGTTTTCCAACATGTATGCGCCTTTCCTTCTATGAACCTGTGTGTGTACATATACGTGTCTTCTATTCTGCTCATCCGCGTGTATACACACTTTCATCAAGGTTAACCTACGTATACCTCTCTCTTAACCTATTGTACTATGATTTGTCATCTGATTGAGTTGCCACCTGTATCATACCTCTGAGTGAGTTGCCATCAAGGACAACACTTGTATCATAATGCCAACAATCTCCCCCTTTGGACTTGATGGCAACAACCATACCAAGTCACTCTCCCCGTTTGACATCAAGGGCGAAGCGTAGACCAAGATATTCTCTTCTTTGATATACATTCTGTTGTCCATGCTCCCCCTGAGTACATGCTAAAGTTTCTGATTGAGCTCCCCCTTTGTACATGTCAAAATGTACCAATCCATCCATGCTCCCCCTAAGCACATGCAAGGTCTACAAAAGCATAACATGACTCTATACATACATTGCTAATGACCTTCCTAAAGACTCATACATACATCAATCTCCAAACCAAGTGGGGATACACCATTTTTGACTCAAATACAAGACCATTACATCATCCATCCCATCCATAGTGGGGTAACAAGATACATCAGAAGACCAAGGACCTAAACAAGGTCATGACAGTTATCAACACTATATGATCTGCACTATAAGCATCTTAATTTGCAATCCATTCTCTTGGTCAATCAACAATAGGTAGCAAGATATGTCAATAAGCATCATCACCAAGGACTTCTAACCATAATGCCAACAATGCATTATTCGAATCATATGCTCCCCCTGAGCCTGTGCCAACCATCATATACCACGACAGAACCATTTCTGCTATTTTTCTTTAGAGCTCGATATATGCGACTGTGCATCATCTAACTCGCGTATATACGCGACTTGTCTTCATGATACCTGCGTATGATATTTAGAACATTGATGTTCAACACTTTTAGCTTCCTCTGAGTCTGTCATGTCTGTGTACTCTGCTATGCCACATCTTTCTAGCTGTACTTTCTTTTTCTTCCATATCTTTAACTGTGATGATGTTTTCTCCTTTTGGTATGGTGCCCAAAATCTTCTCCTGCATTCCTTTGCTATGTGTCCAAGCTTGTTACATGCATAACATCTTACATGTTTCATATTCCTTCTGTAGCAATCAACATCTTTGTGACCAAACATATTGCATGAAAAACAATATCCCTTAAAGTATCTAGAACATGATGATCTTTCTGAGTGATGGTCTTGAACCATTCTACTTCTGCATCTGGCTGCAACATGTCCAAGATTATGACATACATAACATTCAACATTATTCATCGGAGAAAATAATCATCTATCATTTCCACAGTTAGGAGCAAAAGATATTCTTTGAGGAATTTCTTTCCTTGGTTGTTGATGGGGTTGTATTCTCATCTCCTTGTTGAGCATTTCAGATTTCTCATTAGATTTCCTTGCCTCACCTTGTGATCTAGATTTATCTTCAATAGATTCATAAAAACCAAGACCAGTTTTGATTGCAGACGACCTTTGACTACTAAGAATATCATCCAAAATATTAGTATTGTCTTGAAATCATAATAGTTTATCCTTTTCCTCTAATTTACCTTTCAAGATATTTACCTCAACCTGATGTTGTTCTTCCTTTTCCAGACATTGCTTCTTCAAAATTTCCTCAGACTTTCTTCCTTCTTCCATTTGTTGCCTTAGTTTGAGAATCTCCTTTTCTTGTTCGTCATTCAGCTCCTACAGCATTTGACGAACTCTGAAGGCATATTCCAGCTGAGCTTTTAAGCTGATAATTTCTTCTTTAAGGGCATTCTCCCTTTTGCTAGGTAGATCTTGTTGATCTATGATTTTATATGATGCTTCAATTTGAGGTGATTCAGGATCTGAATACTTGCTTCCACTCAACGACAGGTTGTCATTGTTCTTTTGAGCTATCTTCTTCTTTTGACACGCTTTCTTTCCCATTATTCTACAGATCTCCTTCAAGCGATCAAGCTTCAACTAAAGGACCTGCCCTGATACCAATTGTTGGAAATAATACTGAGAGGGGGGGGGGGTGAATCAGTATTATCAATTCAATATAACTTTTTCATTTCCATATTTAGATTCATATATGCTACTTCAGATAAGGCAAACCACATGTATACGCAATTGTGTTTAATGCAACTAGCGTCTATCCAATAAAATTATGATTCAATTAGTTGATCTTCAATGAGTGCATCAGAACATTATTAACCATATTAATAGTAAACAAGTGCAGTAAAATAGAATAGATCATCACACATAAGGAGTGCACATGAACACCATGATATAAGGTGGAAACCCAATGTGGGTGAAAACCACCTGCTGCAATTCGTCTCTATCTTCCTTTAATAAGAAACTTCTTTTTAGAATATTTATGTACTGGTGCAGTCTTATACCAATACACAGGCTTCTACCTACAGAAGACTACAACCTTCTCTCGTTTTCCAATTTTTCCTAGAAGGGAGCTACAACCCCCTTAGTTCTTGTACTAGCCAATCCATTTACTAGTACGTAGGTGCTGGCCTATTGTAGGCTACAATCTTCTTTCTTCCTCCAGGGACCACATTTCATAAATTTTTAGACTGGATACTCCTGAAGCATAACACCATAATCTGAAGGCCACATTTCATCCAATTTTCATATTGGACCCATCAATATCATTGAGGCACAAAATCAATCACCATTGCAAAACACCCATCAACTACACCTGCATCACCAATCTCTGAGTCACCCAATACTAAAACACTGAAACCTTGTCAACAACACAGTCACCAGAACATAAAACAGACAACAAAACTCTGCAACAATAACCAGATCCAACTGTAACTTCAAATATCATATCTCATAATGTATATGCTACTATGAAGAACCAAACCGGCGTACATACACGCTTTCACCAAAGCCAACCCGCGTACAGATCTGCAAATATTTACTCATACCTTTGCAGCTGTTCCAAACATCAATCATACCCAAATCATAACATTCATACAATAAAACATGCGTCAGTAATTCAGATCTAGTCTATCCATGATAATACATTCCAAGCCTCATGATCCCAATCCATCATCCATCATCAACCGCATAGGTGCATCCTTGATTCAGATCAAGCTAAGCATCACAAACCCATAACCAGCATACTAGATCTCACACTTCATCAGATATTCAATCATTGCACCTTTTTGCCACCCTTGGACTAATGATCTTCTCCTTATATAGGTTTAGGCCTTTCTCAATACCATGGTCCAAAACCATGTAGAACCAATACCTTGGACCCAATACATGGGGTCAACACTTCGGCCCAAATACCATGGACCAATACCAAAATACCATGGACCAAATACCACGGACCAAAACTTAGTTTTCCAACATGTATGCACCTTTCCCTCTGTGAACCTGCGTGTGTACGTATACGCGTCTTCTGTTCTGCTCATCCGCGTGTATACGCACTTTCATCAAGGTTAACCTGCGTATACCTCTCCCTTGACTTGTTGTACTATGATCTGTCATCTGATTGAGTTGCCACTTGTATCATACCTCTGAGTGAGTTGCCATCAAGGACAACACCTATATCATAATGCCAACACGAGGATCCTCTTCGTCACAACCATTGTGGTAGAGTGGTCGAAAAACAGACGCCCAACATATCAATGTAGTGGCTCAGGCATATACTATAGGTACTGCTATGCAAGTGAGGTCATTGATTGCGGCTTGGTAGGCAAACCTCAACCAATGGGTTGAGCATGAAGTGCAGATGGAGGATTGGCATTTACTGGTCCCTGACCCAAGCCATACCCAAGGCAAGATCACACAGTATAAGCATACAATGCATCTTTATTGGCTGATGAAGAGTATAATAGCTTGAGCTATAATGAACTCTACAGGTTCCATTAAATCTGACACCGAGTTCCAGGAAATTCAAAAAGAATTCCAACTTCCAATTTCAAATGCAGCAGCAGAATGATCGTATTGCGAAGCACATTCTGTGCCTTCCTCAATGAGAATTACCAAGTTCTAATGCTAAGGACCCAACTCCGGTGGAGTCCTCTGATGAATAGTACCATGTAATTTTTGTTTTGTTTATTTTGATGATGTATATGTCAGTTAGTTGTACTTATGTTGGCATGTTAAGGGTGAGCTAGTTTATAGACATTCAGACTTACAAGGCTTTGTATGAAAGACTTAAGAACCTCAGATTTTGAATGCCTTATAATGTGTTCCGATGCCAACATACCTGGTTTCCCACTGGGCAGGTTAAGGCCACATAATGTCTTTCATGAATGTAACTTTATTTTTGAAAATGAATGAATTAAAGATCCTACTAAGCTTACTCTATACATATATATAATCTCTGTATATATATAATCTCTGAAAAAGGACTTTATTTTGAAATCTTATTTATTATTAAATATTAAAGGATGATATTAGTGTGTCTATTTGTTTTATTTATGTATTTTTAATGAGAGATAAGACTAGGTGAATTTAGCTTTGGGAACTTTGTAGTTAAAATGGGACTATCTAGCATCATTTAGTTATTTTCCTATTATGTTTTTCGGTTGATTGAATAAATAGTCATATAACTATACTATGAGAACAACATAATTAGTTATATCAATAAATTTTGGTTATGTTAATTTTTTAATATATATGTTCTTTTTAATTTATAAATGGATTATCAGGCTAAAAATCATGTTTATTGACCAATTATGTTTAATTAACAAGTATTGAGAAATAAATATGTGATTTAACCTCCATTTTGTATTTATGATTTTTTCTTAATTAATAATTCAGAGATTGTTTGAGTGATTCATTATTAAAACCATGTAATTTTTTGTTTGCTTTTTAATATTTATTTCTGATATTGTCTTATGAGCATTATTTTCAGATATATATATATATATATATTATATATATATATATATATATATGGAATATTACTATTTTTTATTATAAAATTTAGTATACTGTTGTTAATTAGATATATTTTGGATGGTTGGGTGAAATGTTATTATTCTCTCTATCAAAGTTCAATTTTTAGAGGTGATATGTTCATTTCATAATAAGTATATCCTTGTAATAGCTTTGAGCCTTGTTATGATAGTCTCTCGAGAATTGAAACATGTATACTCCTCATATAGAATAAAATATATTTCTTGAAGAAAGAAATATTACACTATTAAACCTTATTCTATTAAGATATCAAATTTTGAAAACATAAAAAAACAACTATATTGTTATGCTCATAAAACTTAGGATATTAGATCTTATGTTTGAGAAAAGCTTTTGTCTAAATTTTTTAGTGCCCTTTATAAACAAAATTCAATAATATAGAAGAAAATTTCATTTCGATATAACATCTAATAAAGAAACCATTAAAAAAATTTCACCCAAATTTAAACCTATAACATTCAATAATGGAACATTTGTTTTTAACAAGAAGATTCACTTACGTTGTAACATATTCAACATGAACATGAATATGAATATTAATGATTAAACTATTATATTAATGTCAATATAAATGAAAATATGCATATAAATGATTAAACCTATATTAATGTCAATATAAATGAAAAGCATAGTTATATGTATATCCAATATAAAAAGGCCTGCAACGTAATAAGAAGTATTCAATCAAGAATCTTTTCATTGTTTATGAGAGTTTAATTCTGAAGATTTCTCAACCAGCATGGGAGTGGTGGCTAACATGGTATATTTATGTACCATGAATATTAATATTAATCAAGCCTAACTTTATGCTTGTTTGGCCTGAAGGATGGACTCTAACATAGTAAAAGGTATTGTACAAGGTTCCTTTTGAATATCGATTCTTGTTTTCTTTTGAATATCGATCGTTTTCCTTAGTATTTCTGAGGTTTCATCCTTGAAGATCTCGAATTGAAGTATTGTTAACGATGATAATCTCTGCAAAGAAGGAATATTCACAGTAATTACATACCACCTGTGACCTGAGAAACAATCTTAAATAGCAAGAAATGTTAAATGTCAAGAGCAAGAACGGATAAGGAAAAGAAACTACACAGTCATGAACTGATAGGGAAAAGCTACTATAGAGTCGTGACATTAAATTTTTGGAAGCTATATTAAACTATAAATTTTAGAGCCATAAAAACTGTTAAAAAAAGTCAATTACATTTACATTACATTTGTTTGTCTGTGAGATGAATTAGTGAGAGCCCATTACTATAAATAACCACAGGCATGATTGACAAAATTACAGCATATACAACATATATGGTGGGTGTCCATAGGATAACCCATTAATATATCTACAACCTACTCTTTTAGGGTTATTATTCCAGTAAATGAGAGCAGGCGGAGTTTGGTGGAGGAAAAGGTGATTCGCAGATAACAGATCTGTAAAATGTGTTTGCCTTGCCTTCACCAGCTTGGTAAAACGACGCCATGAAACCTTCAGCTGTGAAAACAGAATCGCCCACCTCAAACGACGTACCATACCCAATACAAAACGAATCCTGACTCTCCTACTCCACCTTGTCCTCGGCCTCCTCCTGCTTAATTTCAGTAAGCCTCTCACTTTTCTGTCTGTCACTGCTGCTTCTGAAGAAATCTCATCTTCCTCTTCATAAACAACTTCTTCATTTTTCTCGATTCTTTCATATCGTCGGATGCCATGCCAAATCCTTGATAGCAATAACCTAGAAGAATACTGTTTGCTAACCATTTTTGGGGAAATTTTTACTTCCCAAAAGAAATTATTCAATTTTTTTTTTTAAAACAAAATTATTTAATTATAATTATTTTAAAAAAAATCAAATATACCAATCATTTATGAAATCAACTGTAAATAACTTATAGTTAAAAAAAAGATTCTAGACATAGAAACCCTTTACCACTAGACATCTACACTTCTAACTTTCTCACAAGGAATTGAAATATACCACTAACTTATTGATTAAACCCTTTACCACTAGACATCTACACTTCTAACTTTCTCACAAGGAATTGAAATATACCACTAACTTACTGATTAAAGTAAGAGTCCAAACATTCAGACCCTTATAGGAATGGAACTGTATATTTCAAACCTTCTCACAAGGAATTGAAACTAGATAGAGAAAATAATCAACTGTTTTCAACCTAATTTGAACCATTCGTTATTGGAAACTTCTTCACCATGCCACAACCCAAATTGCCACCAGAACAAGGAAGATAGATGATTATATCAATGCAACTAATGAATGATACCTATATATAGATACATGGTGATGCGTTATTGCAACCATTACCAGCTCCTGCTGTGGAGATTAATCTGAACGCATGGCTGCTGTTTAGCAACCATTATCAGTTTCTGCTACGGAAATTGTTATTTAATGCATGGTTACTGTTTATTGAGTATACAAGGACATGGACCCTGAGCTGATGTTAACAGTTTGTTTGTTTGTCCTTCCTCGGTAGGAAAGAGTAGTCCAGCCACAGCGTTAGCAGTCTCTATCTCGTTAGTTTATGTAACGTACAATTACTGTGATGAGATGCAATTTGTTATGTGAAAGAAAGGTATATGGTCCAGCTGCATCCTGCTTTAGTAACTGAGTTTCTTGGAAGTTTCCTTTCCTTATCTCGTTCGTTTATGTGATGTGCAATTAGTGTGATGAGATGGAATTTGTTATTTGAAAGAAAGGTATATGGTCTAGATGCATCCTGCTTTGATAACTGCGTTTCTGGGGAGTTTCCTCTCCATTTATCCAGATAAACTTTAAATAAAAATCTAACAGTGATTGATCTCGACCAGGAAATACAATACTAAATTTATCCAATATTTTAACCATAGTTATCGAGTTTGAAAAACCTACTTTAACCTATTCCATGAAAAACCTACTTTAATCTATTTCATTTGATATGGGAAAAAAATGATTACATAATATTTAATAACAAAAAAATGGAGAATATAAATCTTATATAAATCTTACTAATATTAAAAAATGTTAATTTTTTAAATTTTCGAAACTCTAAATTGACAATGTTGATATTCAAAACCCCACAGATCCCTAAAATATTGTTTTCATTCTAGTTATGAAAGGTGTAAATGGAATTAGATAGAATGATCAACACCTAAACTTTTGGAGTTTCTAGTTGGTCCATTGGAATTATACTGTTTCATTCTAGTTATGAAAGGTGTAAATGGAATTAGATAGAATGATCAACACCTAAACTTTTGGAGTTTCTAGTTGGTCCATTGGAATTAGATATCAGTATAGAACAATTCTTAAATACAGATTTACTATGAGTTTAGAGGAATCAATTTTTTTCACGTACAAACTTTTTTAGAGCTTAATATACAATGTGCTATTTTTCATTGTTTAAATTGTATTTTTGAATATTATATAAAGTATATATAAGACCAAGTATAGGTTTTAAGAGTAAAAATATATTTTTTTCATGGTATCTACATAATTTTTTTAAAATGATACATAATGTATACATAATCGACGTTAAGAAGTTTTATAGTGCAGATTAAAATGTTAGTTAAAATAGATCTTCAAATAGTTTATTGAAATCTATTGTTGAAATACTTTTGAAAAGTATAAGATTTAAACATTTTACTCACACATTTTTTTACTTCTAATTACTTTATAGCACATTCATTTTTTTATTATAGCTGAAATTATTTTTATGCATAATTTTTATTTTTATTTTAAAGGGGCACTAACCAAGGAACAAACCCTAGATGTCCAAGTATCAACATGCTCTCTATACAAGTGATGAATCTAGGTTTGGTCTATTTTGTGCTTCCAATAGATTCATGCAATCCGCATACTTTGGAAAATTTCCAAGTGACTTGATGGTGATGAGAATGATAAAAAGTTTTGTAATTTACTTTGGTCTTCCATCTTAAAGAGGAATTCAACCTTTTGGCTTCACACATTGTTCAACATTTCAAGTGGAAAATCACTTTTTATGTCAAGGATCATAGAATCCTTGATTTAAGTATCTTTCCCTTTTCTTGACAATCATCCAAATAAATTTTTGCAATTGGATTTCTTAACTTCCTTGGGTTAAACAAAAACTTTAGAGATCAGGCATATATTGCATAATGTCATCTGCACATTTTTACAGAGGTGACACAATATTTTCTTAGCTCATATTTAGACTATCAACTATTCTTGACAATATGTCATTATATCTCAGGATGCTTGGTTGATACCTTTCTTTTCCTCATATCCTTTTGGTCTTTTTGTTGTCACTAAAAATATTCAAGATCTTCACAAGGTTCTAACTCCATTGGGCTTATATTGTATTTCAATTGTGAGTAGAAAGGTAACCGTTAGAAATGGTTATATGGCACAAACTACCTTTCTTGGATTGAGGGAGATATATTTTGTAATTTCAACCTCAACAAAACTTTATTTTTAAACAAATACATACCTTGCAAGTAGATTTCTTGAAGAAGAATGCTTTGTTGGCCTTCACACTAAATGAGGTAATTTGAATTTCGTTCTAAGATCCTTCGGTCTTGGAGCCTTTTTCGACCTTCTCAAGATTAGTATAAAGGCCCGAGACTTTTTCGACCTTCTCGAGATTAGAATAGAGGCCCTCTAATTATTTCAAACAATGACTTCTATACATAAATAAGAATTTTGAACATTATATAACTTTGACCTTTATTTCGAAGTGTGTGATCTCAATGATCATTCCTTTCACCAAAAGCTTTGGTATCATGTTCGTTTTTCAAGTGCAAATTATACAAACACTTTATTTCTAAAACTTGATAATTACTTCCAATGATGTAAACATTTATTTAGTACTTCAATATATTATTAAGTAATTATACATTCATAAATTCAACCATGAACACATTGAAATAGTAGAGATCACAATGCACACAAGAAACACAATGTTTGCCCTGGGAAAACCCACTTGGGGGAAAAACCCAACAACCTTATTCCTAGATAAATATTTAGTTTAACATGAGATACATCAAAATCAATGCTTATGGACACACTCACTCGCGAGATGCTTTCACAAACCACCAACAAGATGTCAAGTCCATCCTCTTTCACTTGTCCACAATTTGTTCTTCTTCTCAAAGTATGTCTGTCATATCATGACCATACCACTATCATCTCATTATCATATCACAAACATACCACTATTATCTCACTATCATATCACAAGAGACTTAGATAAAATAACAAAGGCTCAAACTCATCACAAGGTCTCAGTCTATATCACAAAGCTCATACCAAAAATCGGACTAGAACACAAAAATAAGATCATGCATCATAGAGACCTCATATCATTACAAAACTTGGATCATATGCCACAGTAGCTCGAAATCTCATCACATAACTCAGATCATATGCTACAATAGCTTGAACCCTCATCAAAGAACTCAGATCATATGGTACAATAGCTCAGACTCTCATCATAGAAGATAAGTTGGACTTCTTTTCTTCTTGATCCAAATCTTTTAACTTCAAGGATGCATTCAGAATTGCATATAAAAGAGAAAATTAAACAAGCAACTTAACACATGAAAAAGAAGCGGAAATCATAAAGAAACCATGAGATCAAAGGCACACAAATGATTTCATTATGAAGTTCACCCAATGTGGGTATGTGTCGAGGCCCTGCTCAAAGTGGGGAGGCCTTATTTTATTAAGTGCCAGCAAAGAAATTAGTTACGAGCAACTTTACAAAAATGACTCTTATACCTCCAATTCATATGATGGCCTGAAAACAGAGACCTAGGCTAGAGAAACCGACTACAGATTAGACTTATAGCGTGGAAATGTACAAAATTGACTATAAACTTGTCAAATTTTGACACTGGCATGTTGACCCTCTAAAGGAATCTTTTAAGCATTTTGTGGATTCCCTTTCTCAAGGTTCCATCCCCCCTAAGCCACTCAGGGTTCCACTCCACTCCTCTGCCAGTCTACCGGGAAAATTCATTGAGGTTTTAAGTAATATTAGGTGGCATAGCCATCAAAGAACGAGGCGTGGTGTTTATGTCGGCTGTGGTTCAGGTTTCGAATCCCCCACCTCCCAATCGTTTGTTAAATCCAGTAGTTGTTTGTTTTACATGTGATTTGGAGGTTATATAAGTTTGAAATTTAATACATATCACGCAACCACCGTTTGTATTAATATATTTTGTGGCTCCGACAGGGGTTGGGCGAGTCCACAGAGGGTGGCCTGCCCACCCTATTATCTATATATAATACAACATTTTTGAGGGGTGGTGGGGGTGGCGGCCTGCCACCCTATATATTTTATTTTATTTTGTTTCTTAAGACATTATAGTTCAAATTTTTCCATCGAAAAATAAGGGATATTAGATAAATTAAAGAGGCGACAAATTTTCCCATTCTGGTAGCCAGATTTCATGCATCGGGGTTTTGCCAATTTTTTTTCTCATTAGTGAATGCCACTTGGCCAAGTTTGACCAGAACTTTGACGCCCTATAACTTGAGCATACAAACTCAAATTTGAGTGTTGTTTGCACCATTGAAATCATGGCAATGAGCACTATGATCTAGTATTGGATTCAATTCCATCAAGTGACTATGATTTTTGAGTTATTTTCGAGGCCACTTCTATTTCTGGATCCATGTGGATCATTCCTCCCCAGTAATGAGCTTCTATACCACCAAAAGCTTTATCAGTCAATTAGAAAGTGAAGGAATTTCTCCCTTAATTTCTCCTTTTTCATCCATCGAGCCTTACTTGGATTCATTCCTTTGAAGCCAATATAAGATACTCCACATCTCCCCATCGTGAAGTCCTGGTATTCTTGTCAAGAATGATTTCCTTTGGTAGCTTGTCCAATTATTTTGGTGCAAATTCGTATAATGTAGAAATATATCCAACCTCTTTAGTGTCCATGATTAAAGGAGGCTCATAAAGCTTCAAATTTTCAACATTCACCACTGAGTACATTTGTATGTATGCTGGAAAATCAAGACGAAAAACATTGTCTCCAATCTTCTCTAATATGGTGAATGGACCATATCGGATTGGTCACAACTTCTTTCCTTCGCCTTTAATTCTATCTTTGCTGATGTGGAGCCATAATTTGTCTCCAACCTGGAACTGGTGATCGACTCGATGCTTGTCATGTCAAACTTTGTATTGAGCTTGACTCTTCTCCAACTGCTTTTGCACTACTTGGTGAATCTTCTAACTTTGTGAATGAACTTCCGCTCTTTATCCCTATCATATTTCCCACTAGAATATTCATATCTCCGAAAGACGATGTCTAAGGGATCCTTTGGCAAATAGCCAAACCCTGTCTCGAACGGTGAGCTCTGCATGGATGAATGCACTGCTCGGTTGTATGTATGTTATACATAAGGAATTTTCTCATCCCACAAATTGGGATTCTTGCCAAAATAGCCTCGGAGTAAGTGTATCATTGTGTGGTTGACAACCTCTATTTTTTCGTTGGTCTGCAGATGAAATTTCGTGCTCCTCTTCAACTTGGTGTCCATCATTCCCAACAAACTTGTCAAAAAAATCTCCAAGAAAGTGAGAGTGTTGATCAGACACAATGGGTGTGGGTAACCCAAAGTGGACCCATGCAAATTGGAATAAGAGATGAGAATTATTCTCTATAGTGACCTGCTTTTTACAAGTCAATAATACACACATTTTTCTAAATCAATCCACAATGACATACAAATAGTCATGACCTCTCCGAGACAAAGAAAAATTGCCTACAAAATCGATCAACACACTTTCCCATGGATGACTCAGAAAAGGGAATGGTGTGTAAATCCCCAATTTTCTATTAGTGGGCTTGTTAACTGAACATAACACACATCCCTTTACATATCGAGTCACAATATTTTTCATGCGAGGCCAATAACACAACCTCTGAAAATTACACAAAGTTTTCCCTACACCAAAATGAACTTACACAAGAGAGGTATGTGCCTCTTTGATTACATGTATGTGGTCATTGGCGGGGATACACAATTTTCCAAGGTGATACAACAACTTCCCCTACAAACGGCAATTCTCCACCTGTGTTCCATGAGTCAACTTTGCATAAATTTCCTTAAAAGCATCATCATCAACATATTGTTCAACATAACTTTCAAAAGATAAAGAGGCATTTTGAAAAACCATAGATACAGAAATAGGAGGGCGAGAAAGCATATCTACCACTTTGTTGCTAGTGCCCTTCTTGTATTTTATTACCAAGTGAAATTTTTGAATGAATCCCATCCCTATGAAATGGCGTGCTTGTTGAAGCTCGATTTGCCACTGAAGGTACTGCAAGGGCTGGTGATCTGTGTGAATGATGGTCTCCTTACCGATCAAATAGTGCTTCCACTTCTTCAAACTTTGAACCAAGTCATACAATGCCTTGTCATATGTGGGATAGTTCACCACAACATGGGAGAATGTATTTGAATGATAACATAGAGGTTTCCTTTAGTGCATCAATACTTCTCCCATGGCATATCCATTGGCATCAGTCTCTATCTCAAAAGGCTGTTGGAGGTCTGGTAAGGCCAAAACTGGTGTGGTGCTAATCTTCTCTTTCAGTGCATCAACAACTTTATACTTCTTTCCTCCCCACTAAAATGCTTGCTTCACACTCATTAATACATGTAAGGGGGATGCAATGATGGATAAGTTGGAAATCAACCTTCTCCATTATTGTAATGCACCCAAAAAGCTATGCACCTTTGTAACATTGGTGGGCTTAAACCACTTTACAATCACCTCAATTTTAGAAGGATTTATTTTCAATTTTCCACCTCCAACAATGTGACCTAAGTAAACCAAAGAGGTCTTTCCAAACTCACACTTAGACATTTTGACATACAATTTCTCTTTTTGCAAAATATCAAGCACTTTTTTAACATGACACACATGATCGTCCCATGTCCTACTGTAAAAAGGAATGTCGTCAAGATACACAAGTACAAAATCATCAAGAAAAGGCCTAAAAATATCATTCATCACCCTCATGAATGTGGTTGGAACATTTCATAGTCCGAATGGCCTCACCATTCATTCAAACAACCCTTATTTCATCTTGAATGCAATCTTCCATACGTCCTATTATGTAGTCCTGGCTTGATGATAACCACGCGCAAGTCCAGTTTTGTGAAATAACAAACATTTTTCAATTGTTCTAATAAATCATCAATGCGAGGGAGAGGGTACGGATTCTTCACCATTATTTTGTTGAGTCAACCTCCATGTGTATTCCTTTTTTAGCACCAACACGCTCAGTCAGCCGCATGGAGAAGAACTTGGCCTTATGACCCCTTGGTTCAAGAATTCATATACCTGCTTCTTTATCTCCTCCATATCGATGGTTGACAACCTGTACATACCAATGTTGGATAAAGGAGCATCTTGCTGCAAGTGAATCTCATGTTTGATCTCATGCTTTGGAGGAAACCCACTTGTTTCCTGAGAAAGCCCCTCATAGCTAGAAACAATTTCATACAATTCCTTTTTATGAGTGGGGTCACAACCTTGGAAAGCTTCAGATGTCTCGACATATTTTCCTCTCATAACCATGAGCATGCATCCTTTGCTGGAATTAATCAATCCCTTCATCTGACCTGCACTTACAAGACTGACACTGATTTTGGCATGTTGGGATCTAACAATGTATTCCACTTCATCTTTCGTGAGATGATACTTATTTTCATGGAAAAATAAAATTTATTTCCTGTCATACAAATACGAACTCCCTAATATAATACCATAGATATCCAAGGGTACAATATCAAGATCAACCTAATCAACTAGTTTGGATGCAATCACAAATCTAGCTCTATAATGCTTGGTTACATGTAATTTTTGGTTATCACACATCCAACCAAGCCGCTATGGTTTTGGATGAGTCTTGGTCTCTAATCCTAAATTTTTAACCAAGGATTATGAAATCAAATTTTCTTGTGAGCTCAGTGTTAGATTCAGTTAGTTTTCAGTTGTCGAATGTCTTCGAATCCATAATTTTGCTATCATGAAATAAGTCAAACTCATAAATTTTTCACTGTCATCAATTCAATTGAGTTCATATGTATGGGAAGTCATCATGAACCTGGTTATCAAATTTTTGATCGATAATGGGAAGGGGTGTTAGAGTTTTTGATGGTTGTCGTCACAAAATTTTTGAGTCAAGGTTCCTATCAAACTGGGGGTTTGTTAGAGGGCTCACCTGAAAATATGTTTATAGTCACGGGGATGTTGTTTAGAGCAGCATGGTTATAAAATATCACAATTATTTCCCTCTTCCAATATCCCTTATTTCCCTCAAAAATTTCCCCATTTCGTATTTCTTATTCCCCATTTGTTTCCTTAACCCTATCTATCATATTCCCCCTATCCCTTTATTCTTTCAAACTATTTCCCATTTTTAATATATCCATGCCATCCATTATTCTAGCCTAAGCCTAATTCCCTTTCATAAATCATTGTTGCATATGATGAGTGAACATCACCCACATACCCCATACGCGAACCTATCTCATCTTACCCAGATCCATTACTCAGGTATTATCACACTCCCATACTCTAACATGATTTCTTTTCAGGTGGAGTGCCAATTAAACATCATGTCTATTCACGTCATGAGAGATTAAGTATCATTTTGAAATCGCTAAATGAGACTTCCATTTCCACTATTTCTGATTGCAGGCAAATGTTTTGCTTTATCATCTAGGAGTTATGAACGTTGGTTATAGATTGAAAGGTGGATTGCAGAGGGATTCAAAAGTTGTACTACACAAGTGCTATTCTGGTGCTATGCCATTGCTACGCAGTTGTTGTGCTATGATTTCTTCAGGCTACCAGTGTCAACATAGATTAATTTCAGTTTGTAGGAGGGAGGGGTCTATTGCTCATCTACTAAATTTTATATTCAATACTCCAATTGAGGACAGTAATTCCCTTATTACATTCTCTTTGAAAAATTTGTTACGCACACCCTGTCTACCACGCATATACTCAAAACTAAAGGCTTAAATTTGTGTCTTTTAAATAAGAACCATGGTCAATATGGAATTCTGGGTGGCTAGGGTAAATTGTAGGTTGAAATAGAAAACTTTCCTACTCATCTTAAATGTTATAAACCTACTCTATCATCACTGCGTAGTGTTGTTGTCTAGTGGAGTTTTTTTTTGTCACGATTGTGAAGCCTCTCATTCTCTGTCATGTACACGTATTCTACCACAATGTTCAAGCCAAATTTTCCAGGTGTTTTAGGATTAAATGGCTCCTACGACTAGAAAAAAGGGAGGGGATGTTTTACGTATTGAGCCACAAAATCTAAACCTAGTGAAATCTTCCCCAACTATCAGAGTTTCCTTTGAGAATGCTGGATTTATTCCATTTTTAAAAAAGGTTAAGAAAGCGGGTCATAACATGAGGCTGGCTAGTATTTTCGCCTTGAACTTCCATGGTAACAGAGTCAAGTTGGGGAATGTGGAAATTGTTGTCACAAAGAATCTTATTACAGATGCCACAAGCCTCCCTACAACAGGCAAGAAGTGGTTGAAGGATGATGAGCTCGATAATTTAGCTTTTAAGAATTTTGTTAACCCTGATTTTAGCAATAAATTTGCTACAAATTTACCCACTATGTGTCTTCCAGATCATTATAGTGATCTGTTGAAGGTTATCCAAAGGTATTTTACATGAAAGGGTAGATTTAGCAGGGTTTACCAATATCACTTGAGGCTTCTATGGCATTTCACACATACAAAACCCATGAATCTACCTTTATTTTTACTCAAGAGTCTGGAAAGGATGGCAACAAAATTTCAGCTTCAGAAGGATAACAACATGCCTAGTATTTTTCATTTCTCCCTTATTAAAATTCTACCTAAGTTTGCAGTGGACAAGAAGAAGATTTATTGGTCTCATTTCCTATCTAGCATTGATTTCCTACCCAAAACAGTGTCTTCACCAGTGAAAAATTGTGAGGAGGAACAAGAAGTAAATGAAACACATGAGAAAAAATTCACCAAGATAGTGAAAGAAACGAAGATAGTTGAGGAAAAAGATGATCATCCCAATAAGAAATCGAAAGGAAAACCTGGCAAGTAGTTGGATAAGAAACAATTTACAAAAGGTAAACAGAAAGCTCAGGAAATAAAGGTTAAGATGGCACCAACCCAGACTACCAAGATTCAAGTGGTGGCAGAGGAGACAGTCAAAGATGAAAAGTTTGTGATAAGGCCTAGAACTAGGCTGAGTCAAGAACATGGAGGAATCAGTTCCTCAAGCAATTGTTGAGATTTTAGAGGAGAAACAAGAGAAAAAATGATAAAAATAATTGGAGCAAGACACACTTCAGTTTGAACAAGGTACAATGCAGTTTGAAGAATAAGATCCCAAAATGGTGAAAATGAAGGAGGCTCTTTCCAAGTATGAGTTAACGATAGCATTTTTGAAGAGGAAAAATAGAAACTTGAAAGAAACAACCTATCAAGCAACTGAACAAAAGGAAAGGAAAAATATATCCCCCATAACTATTATAAAGGATAAAGGAAAACGAGTTGCATTTGTTGAAGAATTCAATTTGCCCAAAACCAAGTCCGGTGGGCCTACAACCAGAGCAGCAATGTCGAAACAAGATTGGGTGCAACAAATGAAGAAAGTGGCCTAATCACCGAATAGGCTAGACTTTGACCAGAGGAAGGAATACCAAAGATGTTAGAATAAATTGAGGAGTTTTAGATGCAGGTGATAAGAATAAAGAAGGATAATCAAGATTATAAGAAGTATGTTCAACATTTTCTTAAAAATTGTGACAAAGAAATGTGTGAGGCCTCTAAATCCCTGGACAGAGGTAAGCACTTTTCAAATGATCACTTCCTGGAAGAAGGAAATGAAAGAATCTTTATGTCATAAAACTGGTACTAAAGACAAGGCTAAGGAGTATGAAGAAAAGACTAGCCAAGGCTAAGGAGTATGTCTCGAAATACAAAGAGGCAGCCAAGATACCTCCACCTGGAAGAGTGTTAAGACCATGATCTAAAGCTCAGTCTGAAACAAAACCTCCTCAACCAGGGCCTACTTAACACAAGGATTCTACACCTAAATCACCTAAGGTTCAAGCATCCACCAGTAGAGCGTCCAGCGGGAGGAAAAGGAGGTAACAATTTCTGGTTTTGAGGTTTGTTTTGTAGTTTTGTCCATGATCGAAGATGCTTATGTTGCACAATAGGGGTACTTTTTTGTTTTCAAGTTGCAGTTGGCATTCTGATCAGTGTGTTGGAATAGTTTTTCATATCTGGATTGGCCTATAGTACTATGGTTTTGTTTTGTTATAACTTGATGGCGTAAAAGAGGCAGTATTGAAAGTTTAGTTATGTAGTTGCTACGCAGTCATTACACAACCCCTCCCTACATATTTCTACGAGTGCAAGGAAGATGTCAGTTGTCAGAGATTGAAGGAATGAACGTGTATCAGAGGTGGGAGCTAGCTAAAACCACCAATAACTAGTTACGTGCCACCCTTGGGAGGAAAGTGTTCCAACACCATCGTTGCCCACCTATTACCCAGTCACTGCACAGTCAACAACCAACTGTCCATGTGTTTTACTGCTTTTATTGATCCATGAGGATATATTTCGAAGATAGATATGCTTTTAGAGATTTAGTTTTTTTTAAGATAAAGTGATAATCAATTTTATGTTTTTGTTTTTTATGAGTTGAGGATAAAACTTGAAACAAATAAAAATTTACTCTTTTTGGTTTGATTTGATCCACTGTATGGATCAGCGATGCATTGCATCTAGATGTTTTTTATTTGCTACAAGATGTTTATTTAAGTTGGAAAATAGATGGAGTAGAGGTTTTTGTTGGTTCAATATTATTCTGAACTATTATGGACACATGTGCGTTGTGACATTTATTAATGAATATGCTTGATGTTGAAGATATTCCAGTTACCATTACAAAGATTCTAGTGGTATGATGCTTCGAAATTTTCCTTCTCCAATGTATTTGTGATATCATTTATGTTTCTTCTTAGTCTTCTTTAAAGGTATAATGGAACATCTACATTATAATTCATCTTGTATGATCTTGTTTAGATGTATCGAATGTTTCAGTTGCAAATGGAATGTATTATACCTTTAAATGTTCTATTTTTCCCTCTCAAGATTCACGCATTGAAATTGTAGTAACAAAAGTAAAAAAAAATTGTTATAGTGGATGAGTGTGTTTATGTTTATGTTCCACTGTATTACAAATTGTTTTCCTATTCGAAGTATGCACTAGACAAGCCTTTGTGTATGAAATTGGTTGGGAAATGCATAGATATGATGAGCCAGTATAGTCATGATCACATGCATCAATTATTCAAAAACCCTTCACTAATTCCCAAATAGACCTTTAAAAAAACTTTTCAAATTTGGTCTATGTCTTGTATGTGCTTGCAAAGTCTCCAACTTTAAGTTTTTCTAAGAGAGAGAGGCCCATCTAGCTATAAAATACCAGTTTATAGTCAAAAGTGGTTTTGTGGTTACCTTTGTGAAACTACCTTCAACCTAGTAGAATTCACAGAGTGCTAAAATAGTAGCGTCGTTGTTGGGGATCGGAGGGTCTAAGTTTTCCCAAGAAGTTTTTTCATTTTGAGAGCTACATCATAGGCTGAAATTTTTGTAGTCACTTTGAGTGATAGTGAAACTAGTTACATGCAAATATGTATAAGAAGATCTGGCTTCTAGGAGGTTTACCAGGCAAAACCCCGATCCAAACCCTTGTGTGGTTGTCTGTGATCCTGAAAGACTACTTAGGAAGGAGAGTATTGTGGTGGATAGTCAAGCAAGTAATATCCCTCTTAGAAGATTTGTTTATTTACTAGAACTTCCTTTTGAAGTTCCTTTCTCCAGAACTAGATCTTGCTCCTACATTCCCGAAGATATAGTGGATGCATCTGTTGCTAGTTCTTATATCACACTTCTGGAAAAGGATTTCATTCGAAATATTCTTTAGTAGTTTAGTAAACTTAAAAGTTTAGCCAATAAAGTTCAGAAAACCACTGAAAAGGAAGTCTTGCCTCAAAAAACAGTCCCTTCACAAGTCATTTTAAATTCTAGTTCTGTCTTCACATCATCTATGGGCCCTTCATTATCTGTTTCACCATCTATCCATCAAGTTGTTCCATCATCTGTTGTTTCAGTTACACCATCCGCTAGTCACTCAACTACTCAAGTAGTAGTTATGGAAGTGAGATATGCCCCTCTGGTTTTGCCCGCTCAACTCCGTGATTTTCCTCTTAACTATGGTCAAATACTTCCCCAATATGATGGTATAGGGGAAGTTACAGCTAAGCAGCATGCGGATAAGGTCAATGATTTTGTGTATTTATAAGAAGTGGACCATGACGATGTTAAAGTCGGATTTTTTTCTCAAAGATTTTATGGTGATGTCAAGAAGTGGTTTAGGATTTCTCGCCTGGGAGATTTTTCCAATTATCAAGAGTTGGAAGATGCTTTTCTGGCAAGGTAGGGTGAGAAGAAGAACCCCTTCCAAATATTAGCTCTGTGAAGCCCAAGAGGAAACCATGGAGCACCTTCTCAACAATTGCATTTTCACCTCCAGTTTGTGGGATTCTTTTGCCACCATCTTCCAACAGTCTGATAGAGACAAAAGGAGTATCATCAACACCCTAAACAATTGGAGAAGGAATTTTTCAGATAATAAATTTCTTGGCTCAGCATGGGCCATCATGCCAAGCTTCATTATTTGGAATGTTTGGAAGGAAAGGAACAATAGAATCTTCAAGAATGAAAAAAGGCCATCCCAATGCCTTTTTGAGCAGATCTTAAAACAACTCAAGGAAACGGTCAACACTATTGTACGCACTCTCCCTAAGAACCCACCTTCAGTTGTTGATTTGAGAATTCTCAGTGTGTTGGGTTTGCAAGGTCTTACTCCTCAAGGACTGGATAGGAAAGTAATCTCCCTGTATTCTGAGCAAGATTTCTGGTATCCTCCCCCTAAGGGCTTTTTGAAATTCAACATTGATGGGGCTTCAAAAGGCAACCTGGGCACCACTAGTTATGGAGGTGTGTTAAAGGATGAGAATGGAAGTGTCATTTTCATTTTCTATTGTCATTTAGGAAGAGCCACCAATAACATGGCGGAATTGATGGCTATGGAGCAATGTTTGGATTTCCTGGAACAGGATAACTGACAAAATGTGATTGTTGAAGCTAATTTTGAGTTAATTATCAAATCAGTAAAAAGGATCAGCTGGGGAACAAAGCTAGAAAAAGTCTCAAGAAACTAGAGGCTGATCCAGGGCTTTCAATGGATCCAGCATCACCTCCAAAGCCTTCGTACAGTTAGCTTCAAACATGTACGAAGATCAGCGAATAAATTGGATGATCTTCTGGCTAATCAAGGTGTGATCAACACAGAGAACAGGGTGGCGATGAGCTGGCAAGAGCTGCCTCGGGGTAGTCTAAAAGCGAATTTTCATAACCAGGCAGATGAAGATAGGATCGTGTTTCAGAGTAGAGCCATGGAGACAGAGTCCAGTTGATTCAGGAGCTTTATGTTTTTTACATTTTCCACTATCAGGTCTTCAATGGGTTGCAGGGCATTTTCAACCATTGTAACCTGGGTGAACACTTTTTCAGCGAATCCAGGTAGTAGCCAGACGGGTGGCCCTGGTTCTTCGAAGAAAGGCAGGTTGGTGGGTGTTTCTTCTTTCCTTGGTTCTAGAAGAAAAGACATATCAAAAGGCCAAATCACGGGCTTTCTAGGTTTTCCATTTGTGAACAATAAACCGGGTCTGGGGTGGTTTTCCAACGATTGCGGGCCTCGCAAGCAGGGTATGGTATTTCCGATTTTGAAGCGATTCCATACAGCAGGCTACACATGGCAGTGGGGTCGACTAGAACACTGCCCTCATCGCACGCTATTGTTCGGTGATATTGGCAGGTGCGATAATATCCTCAGCCATCGGATCAAACGAAGCGGATTGACGACTGGAATTGTTCGTGTAGAATGGGGGGAAGGGTCGCGCTTCTTACCATTGCAAAATTGGCCACAACCATTGGATTGGGTCAACAGGATCAACGGTGAGGATTAAAGAGGCTTGTTAGGAAGATGGCGAGAAGCGCTATTTCTCTTTATTCTTGGCGGGATGAATTTGTTCCAGGCGAGATGTATTATGTTTGTTGGGGTAGGGGCTTGTCCTCGAGTCCATTCTCTGTTCGGTATTTTGGGTCTCTTCCTTAATCCACAACTCCTAGTGGATTGATGTAAATATTGTATTTTATTAATGCAAAAGAAGGTCCGACTCTTGCATTAGCAAGAAAAAGATTATTAACATTTGTTCCAAGGTGTGCATATACTATTTTTTATTTTATATATAGCAATCTATATTAATTTTAACTCTCAAATCTCTTTTCATTTTAAAATAGCCTTTCAGACTTAGTAGAGATAGATCTAGGCTAGTTTAATTTCCCCTTTGAGATTGGTTATAATCTACATGAAAACCATGGGTCAATACCATAGGTCATTTTTTTATTATTATTTTTTTATAGAGTTATTTTTATTTTCTTATTTTTAGGTTTACTTTTATTTTGATTGAGTTAAAAAGTTTATTGTCATTTACAAGACATGACATGACATTATGTTATAACATCTCGACCATACAGATTGCCTCAACTCAATAAAAATTTAATAATTGAAAATAAAATAAAAAATAAAAAAATCTTATTTTATGAATAGATGCCCTTTACATCCAAATAATCTAGAGTTGAGAAATAGCTTATGTGTTTAACAATAAAAAAAAGGGCATGGACATGGAGTTAGATTCATGCATTTGAGAAAAATATTAATTAATGACAAATTAAAAACAATGTTAATCATAAACAAAATATTTCATTGTCTTACACACAAAAGTTAAAAAAATTAGTTAAAACATTTCAATGATGTCTATTTTAGATAAATTGATTTAGATCCATCTTAACTCAAAATCTTCCTATAACTAAAAAAAATAAATCTCTTAAATCTCTATATACCAACTTTTTTCAAATTTTACATTCATCTACTGACTTGACTTAATTTAACTTAATTTAGATAAATGTATCAAGTAAATCTGAACATCTGAACATATGATGAGGATCTCTAACACCAGGACAAGAGTACCATGGATTTCGCGCAACCAATCGGAACATGGGCAACTCAGGAGACGGGACAGCCACGATGATGGTTGTGAGGGCTAGTGGTCATTGTGGTTTGAGATGGATTCTCATTCAATTATGAGCCAAACAACATGAAGTGATGCAGAGTTTGTTCACGGGGAAATCGACTCAAGGTTAGATGGTGTTAATGTCCAGGGCTTACGGGTGCTTCCACGGCTCTAGTATCTAGTTTAAATGTTTTGCATTTATAGGTATTTATTTTTTATTTTTTTTTATTTTTTTAATATTTTAGGAGATATAGCAAAATTTCAATTTTGATAACGAATTGGGACAAAGTTACAGATTTATACAACATATTGAACTGTAGAATGAGCCTGTGGACTCACCAAGAAGGAAAAATGCACACAAAATACAAAACTGAATTTATAAAGTAGTCACAATATATTGGTAGTAAAATCTTGACAATGTGTCAGGGAAACCTCCACTAGACAAAGGATTGAAATAATTATATTTAATCAAAGTCAACAATGACTCTCTCACACAATTTGAGTTTTGGGCTACAACATACTCGCAGTAAAACCTTCACAATCTGTTAAAGAAACCTCCACTAATCAAGAGATTGAAATATTTATATTAATCAAAGTCAAAAATCACTCTCTCATACAATTTGAGCTTGGGCTATAACATTTTAATCAAGAAATACCACTTGTTGGTATTTTGAGCCAATAAACTTAATTAAACAAGGAAAAAAAAATGAACGCAAAACCAGAAACTAAAGTGATAAAAAAACACTAAATATTATATAGTAAAACTAGTATCAAGAAATCTCCACTGACAAAGAATTTGAATACTTATATTAAGCAAGGTCAATAATGACTCTCACACAATTTACCACTAAAGCTACAACATTTTAATTGATAAGCACAATTACAAACTGCAAAAATTTACTAAGATAAAAATTACATTTACAATTTTTTTAATGGTTGCAATTTTTAATAATATGTAACTGTATATAATATTGGTGTTAGAAATTTAGTTTTTCAAAACTTTTAGATCTAAACAAGCTTCACTTCACCAGGTGATGATAAGTAATTTTACAGCCATGACAGCTGTAAGAAAAAGCTCAAACACAGGCATGTTTAAAACCATATGCTAATATTTTCATTCATAAGAAAAACAAGTGCAGCTGTTGTTTTCATAAGCCACTTACAATTTGGCTGAAGCTGGATCTATATTATTCACTTTTGGAGACCTACACTTGGGCATTTTAAACTACAACGCCCTGTCGAATCAAGCCTGCATTAGTTGTGGTAAACTCTTGCGCAAATCATACCCAACCAGCCATGTACAAACCGCACATACTGGCCATATTCAATGCATATTTGCAATGACCACTAACACCTAAATGTGTTTCATCCAGTGAGATGAATTATTAGGAGCCCATTATTATAATCCCTAAACTAACAACATTAGAGAATATACAACATATATGATGGGTGCCCATAGGATAAACCATCAATCTCTCTACCACCTCCTGCAGCTCCTCCTTCAACATGATCGTACCAGTAAACGGGAGGGGGCGGAGTCAGATGCAGGAAAAGGTGACGGTCAGCTAACAGATCTGTAAAATGGGATTGGCTCTCCTTCACTAACTTGGCAAAACGACGCCATGAAACCTTCAGTTGTGAGAGCAGAGGAGTCCACCTGAGACGACGAGCCATGCCCAGTACCAAACGAATCCGCACTCTCCTACTCCTCCTTGTCCTCGGCCTCCTCCTACTTGTCCTCACTAAATGTCTCACATTTCTGCCTGTTACTGCTGCTTCTGGAGAAATCTCATCTTCTTCTTCGCAAGAAACTTCTTTTTCTTCATTTTTCTTGACTCTTTCATACCGTCCAATCCCACGCTGAATCCTTGAGATCCATAACAGAGAAGAATACTGTTTGCTCATCATTGTTTTGTCTTCGAAAAAAACAGAAACCTTCCAACTCTTACCAAAGCGAAACCGAAACTGTTAGAACAAAAACCACAATGCACTGAAAATCACAATGAGCTGAAAACTGTAGATCCATCCACAATGCAATTTCAATACATAAATATAAATGAAAATCAAGATTGAAAACTAGGTATTAATGAGAGTCAAACTTGAAAACTCCCACACCATCCCAGGAGCCAGACTCCCACCAGTTCCTGGAGGGCAGATCAATGCAACAACGAATGAAGCCTTCATTGCAACCAGTGCTATGAATGCATGGCTCTGCAACCATTATGCGTTTATGCTGCAAAGGTTATTATTTAATGCATGCCCCCTATTTATTACATGGGACCCTCAGCTGATGTGAACAGTCTACCTGTCCTCCCTCGGTAGGAGTTGGTTCTCTGTAATCTGCAATTAGTGTGATGGGATAGAATTTGGTACATCCGCCACACGCATCCTGTGCTTCAAAACTGAGTTTGTTTGGAAGTTCAAAATCTAGCATTGTTTAATCTCGACCGGTAATTGATTAGAGGAATTCCAGTACGGAAAGTTGATTTTGTTAAATCTAGTGGAATTTTTTGGAAATTTAGGATACTGGTGTTAGCTTCAAGATTTTGGATGTTTTATAAGTTTTTTAGAAATTTTTATAAGCTCATCAAATTTGACACCTCTATAGAAAACACTGCTACAATACTATATATATATGTATTTCTAATATTTTTACTTGTATAAATATTGCACTATATTAGTTAATAGTATTTATATAAGTTAATATAATATTATGTTTTAAAACTAGCTATTTAAGTTTATTAGTTAATGTAATGTGTTTTTTTTCGTAAGAAAAGTCGTAATTTTATTAATGAAAACAAACTTACATTTTGTATATGCTGAGTCCCATTCCATCTGCAAGTCAAATGACCTCATAACATAGGTTCATTAGCAACAGTTAATGTACATATGGGGGAAAATCATGTTTTCCTCCCTTTTTTCTTCTCAACCTTGCACCATTCCCCTTGAGACAACATCGTGGATACAAGTTGAAGTGGATTTCCAGTGCCTGGTCGAGGATTTCCCTTATCAGAATCAGAGGTGTCCGATGTGTGTCGTCTTTTGGTTCCACTATTTTCCATTGTATCTAGCATCTTTTCTGGTTGTATTTCCATAGGTCCTTGTGGAGATGTCTCCTGGATTTCTACTTCTTTGTTTGTTTGATTGTTCTCATTTGGTATGGGCTTTTCTACTTTAATCTCCTCCTCCTCTTCAGGATTTGATGGGGGAAATTTCCAACCCTTGTGTTGTTTCCCTGTTTTCTTCTTCCTTCGGCTGTCTTTTTTGTCTTCAGGACATGTATTTTGTAGATGTCCTATTTGCCGACATATTTTGCACCTAAATGTTGTGTTTTCATAGTCTAGTGTCTGTGTCCAGCTTCGTTGTTTGTGATTCAGCTGTATGCGATCCAATAAGCCTTTACTGAGATCTGCTTCCACATAGATGCGTGTGAATGTAAAAATTCTTTCCTCCACCCTTTGTGTGTCCATTTTAATATATCTGCCAATGGTATTGCCCATACCTGCTAGAACCTTTTGGCTCCAGAAGTGTAATGCGAGGTCGTGCAGACGGACCCAAACTGGCATCCTAGAAACAACCATAGAAATGGCATCGAATTCCGGGAACCATGGTGTGATGAAAAGGCCCGAAGATCCCCAAAACCATGGTCCCTCCTGTATCACTACGTCTCGTATCTCTGTTGAAAGGAATTTGACAATGAAAAACCCCTTAGAATAGAGGTGGATCTCATAGTGTAGAGTCCATTTTGTGAATATCCAATGGAAAAGTTCAAAATATTTTGGCCAAAAACCATTGAATCGACAAATGATGGCTTGTGATTCAAAATTATTACATACCTCATCTGTTTTTGGTATACCTATATTTAGTTATGTTGTATAGTTCAACTGCGCCACTATGTATGGATTGGGTTCTGTACCAGCTTGCTTTGGGACTCCTATAGGAGTTTTTCCCCCTTGTAAGATGTTCTTGAATGATATTCCTCCATTTTTATGCTTTTGTTGTGGATCTGTGTTGTTTTTTGTTTATGTGCTTGTCCCACTGGCTCCTTCTGTATGTTTTGTTGAACTGAAAGTTGTTGCACCACCTCGCAGACTCAGATTGAGTGTTATAGTAGATTCTGACATAATGTTGTAGTCCAAAATGGATATGAGATCCTATAAGGTTCCGCCCCCATATAATGGCTATTTTGTCTCTTTTCTTATCCAATTTGCTGAAAAACTAAAGAAGTTATGAGTTCCCCTTGTTTTCCATTATTCGCTCCATAAATTGCCCCATTTACGACATGATCCTACAAATTAACCCCAAAAACACGGTAACTGGGAGAAAATTTCACCACGCGGCGACCTATAATTTTTCAACACCCACTGCCTTATTGCAAATCGCAATCAGCGGAGTCCTGCGGGCTTATGGTCTGTGAACAAGGTGGGCAATGTGTGATTGTGATACGGGACCTGACGGGACATTAACTACAGCATATAACCTTATCGCCTCTGAGATATCACAATCGGCGGAAAACCAGTGGTCTTATACATATGCAGGACATGTCCTATTTCGATATGTGATTGCGATATCGCATCGCAACCCGAAACTGTCGGGGCCAATTTTGTAACACTTCCCTTCACCAATGTGCGATTGTGATTTTCGCATCGCACCCTGGCTTGCTATGGGGCCGATTTTTAACACCGACCTGCCTTCGATATGTGATTTACGAAATGTGGGGACCAATGGCAGCCTACCACTTGGTGCTTCCCGATTCGCTTATGAAACCTGCCACGTCATCCAATCTTGCCATGTGAGTAAGTCAAACTTGAACTTTGACTTTCTCTAACTTCTACATATGAGCTCAAATTTGAGTGTCGTTCACACCATTGGAATCAAAATGATGAGCTCTTCGATCTAAAGCTAAGTTTATCAAGATTCTAACACTATGATTTTTTAGCCTAATTTTGAGCACCTGATCAAGAAGAGGTGGAGCTGCTTTCACATCATCAGCAAGACCCAGTACTAAGCCTAAATCAATACCTGAAGAAGGGACTAATCCTGAGCTATGGATTCATATGGAGAATGAGTCTCATAACAGGACTGCCGCAATGATGGAATCAATCCAGTAACTCCAGTTAGAAATGGAAACCTTTCGGACTGAAAATGAATGTTTATTACGTGAATAAGAACGCATTATGAAGAGCTTGAAAGATAAATAGAACCATTAGAATCCTAGACCTAGTTTTGACAATGATGATAGAGAAGAATTTTGCATAAGGGGAGGGATACAATACTAGAAGAAAGTCAAACAAAAGAATCAGAGGGGAATTAAAAAACGCAAGAAAAGGATTCTGGTTACACATCAGATAGTGATGGATGCAAAAAGGCAAATAAATGGAAAGTTGAATTGCAAGTTGAATTTAAGAAGATTAAGCCTCTAAGTTATGATGGTGAAGTTGAGAAATCAATAGAGTCTTGGTTAATAAATATAACCAAGTACTTACAAATCTATGATTATGATGAAAATTTGAAAGCCCGACTGGCCATTTACCAATTACAAGGAAAGGCTACCTTGTGGTGGGAATAAAT
The DNA here is from genome assembly GCA_000404065.3 of Pinus taeda. Taxonomy (NCBI): domain Eukaryota; kingdom Viridiplantae; phylum Streptophyta; class Pinopsida; order Pinales; family Pinaceae; genus Pinus; species Pinus taeda. The sequence goes on along the minus strand of APFE030308431.1, from coordinate 51,102 downwards.
AAAAGCGGTGCATGTTATTGATGAGAAATCGATTACTTGGGAATCGTTCCAGAGACATTTTAGGAATAAATATATAACAAAATAGTTTTATGATGATAAGACTAAATAATTCCATGAGCTAAAGTTGGGTCAGCTGACTATGGATGAATATGTGGCCACATCTACCTCCTTGCTACGATATGTACATTACTTATGAGAGGAGAAAGCTACAGTGCAATGGTTTGTTAGCAGCTTGCCAATGCATATGAAGGAATGAATCGAATTTGATTATCCCAAAAATATGGATGATGATGTAAGGAAAGAACGAATCTGTTATCAATAGATGCAAAAAAAGGATAACGGTAAAAGCTAGGTTGACAAGAAGGGAAAAAAACCTACACAAAATAGTAGAAATAACATAATAGTCAATCCTAGGAATACCTTTAAGGGCAGCAAGGCAGAAATATGGTGAAAAACCAATAGAAATTTCAACCTCAGAATGAGACCAAACCAGTGGAACCATCTACTAAGTCTAATGTTAATCAAGGACATAAACCGCCCTTGCAATGTTGGGGTTGTGCAGAACCGAACTACATTAAGAACTTTCCTCATCATGGGATATTAGAACTAATAACTAACATACATGAGGCTTCAACAGTGGGCGAAGTGGTGAGAAGCATACCAAAAATTAATGCGGATTTGGAAGACCGTTAGAGAGACTATCAACCCAGTATGATCGAAATAGAAGGTAAAATGTGTAAACATATTGTTCTAATTTTGATAGATCCTGGCGCCCGTTTAAGTTACATAATTCCTAGAGTAGTAGAACTTTGTCAATTACAGATCTAGAAATTTAAAAACCTTTGGCTAGTTCAAGTAGCCACAAGAGCCAAGAGACAAGTGGGGGCTAAAGTAGAAGACTTCTCTATCGAATTAACAGATCAAACCATTAAATTGAACTTGAATTTCGTTCCTTTGGGATTTTACGACATTATAGAAATGGATTGGTTGGAGGATCACTAGTCTTTGGTAAATTGTAAAGAGAAAATTGTTAGTTATTTGAATGATGCGGGTATTAGGTGTGAATTTCAAGGGATTAAGAGACTTGTACAATTGAGGACAATTATTGCATATCATCTGGGGAAATGCTTGCAGAAGGGTTGTTGTATATATGTGGTGTAAGTGAGCTATGAAAAAAATGACACAGTAACATCTGAATTCACAAACTTGTCGATAATCCAAGAGTTCACATATGTATTCCCTAAAGAGATAGCAAGGTTACCACCGAAAAGGGATATAGATTTCACTATTGAGTTAGTTCCAAGCGTTGCCCAGTATCAAGAGCGCCCTATAGGATGAGTATCGCAGAGCTCACATAACTGAAAATCCAGCTACAAGAATTGTTAGATAAAAACTATATATGCCCCTGTATCCCCATGGGAAGCTCTAGTGTTGTTTGTTAAAAAGAAGGATGACACCCTCATATTGTGCATTGATTATCGACAGCTAAACAAATTGCCTGTCAAAAATAAATATCCACTGCCTAGAATTTAAATTCGCCCAATGTGTCGTCGTGTTGTCACTGCTACAACACCCTCCAAAATTTGCACCACATTTCAAATTTTGGAGCCTACTTCATTGTCATATCAAGTGTCGCCTCATTCGTCAAGTGTCATTTCAAGTGTTTTTGTATTTCATAAGTGTTCTTGCATGATATAAAGAGTCATCACATTGATTAGAACATATCTAGGTGCAGTTTATGATCACAACATCTTTGAGTTGTAAAACGACACTTTTTGGGTTGCATTCATGTACCCATCACTCGCTATACTTGGGGAACATAGATAAAGTGGTGTATTGATTTATATTCATTGTTGACCAATCTTATCTAATTTCTCTCAATGATTTGGTATGTGTCGCATGCGGCTTTATGCCTAGAACTCATCCTATTCGCCCCTTGCCTTGTCACCCAAACTTGGACATATTTTGCTTGCAAAACAAGCTCATTAAGGATAAGAATGCATGAGCGCACTCCGAAGCCTTGATGGGAAACCCTTCGTGTTTCAGAAGTGTGCCTTTCGCCTTCCTTGAGAGTTCGACGCACTCCCAAAGCACGAATCCCCTTCCTTGTTCTGAACTATGCCCTCTAAAATGACTAAGTCTTCCATGAACGCACTCCTTCGACTCAAAGAAGTGAGCCCTCCTTGAGCACATTGGCACACCCTAAAGACTTGAAGCTGACCTCCATACCTTTGAGTGCATGAACGCACTCTAAAAGGCACAAAGCTCTTCTCGTGAGCCTTCATACTTGCGCCCCACACCCTCTTGGGTCTCTTGAGCAAATGAGCGCACTTCGAAGGCACAAAGCTCTTCTCTTCAACCTTTATACTTGCGCCACGCACCCTCTTTGGTCTCTTGAGCACATAAGCACACTCCTAAGGTACGAAGCCTCACCCTTCAGCGTTTGGACTTGCACCATGTGCCCTCTTTGGTCTCCTTTAGCACACTTCTTCAACCTAAAGGAGTGCGCCCTCCTTGAGAGCACTCCTTTGACCTGAAGGAATGTGCCCTCATTGAGAGCACTCCTTGCAAAATATTATGTTCAAATTCTTGTAGAGAGTTTGAACAAAAGATTCTTTAATCTTGCATTCTTCAACTTAGCAAGGATGTTTAGCCCTTGGCATTATTTAGAGGACGTTTATGTCAAATAATGAAATTCAAACCGCTAGCTTGAAAAGTTTTTTCAACACTTACAAAATCTTAGTTGTGAAAGTCAAGAAAACAAAACAACATTTGATTTTGAATCTTGTTTGAAAGAGTTGCATTCATTTATTGACACTCTTCGTGTTAATTATGAGGAATCATCCATGAAAAACACTTGGGAGTATTTTTTCTGTCACAAGGTTACATACAAATTTTCCTAACATGTCAAAGATATGGCATACAATACTTAATGTTACTACAAGTGCAATGATATGGCAAACAATACTTACTATTCCTAAAGTACAGTCACATGTGAAAGAAGATTCTCTAGACAAAACATAATAAAGGATTTCTAAAGAACAAAACTAGTGTTAGTTGCATTGGATGCCTTGATGCAAGTGTCCCTAACTGGGCTTAATTCATCGATGGTGGAATAGGATAAGGCATATGACATCTGAAAAGGTGCTAAAAAAAGAAGAACCTTAAATATTAAAAGTTTTTGCTTTTATGTTTATGTTTGTAATGGTGTTGTGGTTTGACAATTAGCTCTTTGGTGAAAGTATCCCAACTTTAGTTCATTTACATGATGATATTGAATGTACTTTTTGATCATATTGAAAACATGGTATGTGTATTTCAATTTATGTTAAATTAAATTTTATTGTCTAATTTAGTTGCAATAGTGTCTACATTCACTATTTTCATGTGAGAGCAACTACGAATATAATTTGAAGTTGGATGAAATGCTTGAACTAACATGATTTCAATTATTGTGAATGGAAATAGGTTAAATATTAGACTTTTTAACCTATTTTCCAATGTTGTTTTCCCATCAAATCTAATTAAATTCTGGCCAAAATTGTTGAAACCTCAATGTTGAGTTAACAAATCTTTAATGCATGCCCCCTATTTATTATATGGGACCCTCAGCTGATGTGAACAGTCTACCTGTCCTCCCTCGGTAGGAGTTTGTTCTCTGTATCCTGCAATTAGTGTGATGGGATAGAATTTGGTACATCCGCCACGCGCATCCTGTGCTTCAAAACTGAGTTTGTTTGGAAGTTCAAAATCTAGCATTGTTTGATCTCGACGTGTAATTGATTAGAGGAATTCCAGTATGGAAAGTTGATTTTGTTAGATCTAGTGGAATTTTTTTGGAAAATTAGGATACTCGTGTTAGCTTCAAGATTTTGGATGTTTTATAAATTTTTTAGAAATTTTTATAAGCTCATCAAATTTGACACTCCTATAGAAAACACTACTACAATACTATTTCTAATATTTTTACTTATATAAATCTAATATTTTTACTTATTATTTATATAAGTTAATATGATATTATGTTTAAAAACTAGCTATTTAAGTTTATTAATTAATGTAATGTTTTTTTTTGTTTTTTATTTTTTTTGTTTTTTTCGTAAGAAAAGTCGTAATTTTATTAATGAAAACAAACTTACATTTTGTATACGCTGAGTCCCATTTCATCTGCAAGTCAAATGACCTCATAACATGGGTTTATTAGCAACAGTTAATGTACATATGGGGAAAATCATGTTTTCCTCCCTTATTTCTTCTCGACCTTGCGCCATTCCCCTTGAGACAACATCATGGATACAAGTTGAAGTGGATTTCCAATGCCTGGTCGGGGATTTTCCTTATCAGAATCAGAGGTGTCCGATGTGTGTAGTCTTTTGATTCCACTGTTTTCCATTGTATCTAGCATCTTTTCTGGTTGTATTTCCATAGGTCCTCGTGGAGATGTCTCCTGGATTTCTGCTTTTTTGTCTGTTTGATTGTTCTCATTTGGTATGGGCTTTTCCACTTCAATCTCCTCCTCCTCTTCAGGATCTGGTGGGGGAAATTTCCAACCCTTGTGTTGTTTCCTTGTTTTCTTCTTCTTTCGGCTGTCTTTTTTGTCTTCAGGACATGTATTTTGTAGATGTCTTATTTGTCGACATATTTTGCACCTAAATGTTATGTTTTCATAGTCTAGTGTCTGTGTCCAGCTTCGTTGTTTGTGATTCAGCTGTATGCGATCCAGTAAGCCTTTACTGAGATCTACTTCCACACAGATGTGTGCGAATGTAAAAATTCTTTCCTCCACTCTTTGTGTGTCCATTTTAATATATCTGCCAATGGTATTGCCCATACCTGCTAGAACCTTTTGGCCCCAGAAGTGTAATGGGAGGTCATGCAAACAGACCCAAACTAGCATCCTGGAAACAACCACAGTATTGGCATCGAATTCCGAGAACCATGGTGTGATGAAAAGGCCCAAAGATCCCCAAAACCATGGTCCCTCCTATATCACTATGTCTCTTATCTCTGTTGAAAGGAATTTGACAATGAAAAACCCCTTAGAAGAGAGTTGGATCTCATAGTGTAGAGTCCATTTTGTGAATATCCAATGGAAAAGTTCAAAAGGTTTTGGAAAAAAACCATTGAATCGACAAATGATGGCTTGTGATTCAAAATTATTACATACCTCATTTGTTTTTGGTATACCTATATTTAGTTATGGTGTATATTTCAGTTGCTCCACTATGTATGGACTGGGTTCTGTTCCAGCTTGCTTTGGGACTACTATAGGAGTTTTTCCCCCTTGTAAGATGTTCTTGAATGATATTCCTCCATTTTTATGCTTCTGTTTTGGCTCTGTGTTGTTTTTTGTTTATGTGCTTGTCCCACTACCTCCTTCTGTATGTTTTGTTGAACTGAAAGTTGTTGCACCACCTTGCAACCTCAAATTGAGTGTTATAGTAGATTTTGACATAACGTTGTAGTCCAAAATGGATCTGAGATCCTATAAGGTTTTGCCCCCATATAATGGCTATTTTGTCTCTTTTCTTATCCAATTTGGTGAAAAACTAAAGAAGTTATGAGTTCCCCTTGTTTTCCCATTATTCGCTCCATAAATTGCCCCATTTATGACATGACCCTACAAATTAACCCCAAATATGCGGTAACTAGGAGAAAAATTCACCGTGCGGCGGTCTATAATTTGTTGACACCGACTGCCTTATCACAAATCGCAATCGGCGGAGTCCTGCGGGCTTATAGTCTGTGAATGAGGCAGGCAATGTGTGATTGTGATACGGGACCCGACTAGACATTAACTACAGCCTATAACCTTATCGCCTCTAAGATATCACAATCGGCGGAAAACCAGTTGTCTTATACATATGCAGGACATGTCCTATTTCGATATGTGATTGCAATATCGCATCGCAACCCGAAACTGTCGGGGTCGATTCTGTAACACTTCCCTTCACCAATGTGCGATTGTGATTTTCACATCACACCCTGGATTGCTATGGGGTCGATTTTTAACACCAACCTGCCTTCGGTATGTGATTTACAAAATGTGGGGACCAATGGCAGTGTACCACTTGGTGCTTCCCGATTCGCTTATGAAACCTGCCACGTCATCCAATCTTGCCATGTAAGTCAAACTTGAACTTTGACTTTCTCTAACTTCTGCATATGAGCTCAGATTTGAGTGTCGTTCACACCATTGGAATCAAAATGATGAGCTCTTCGATCTAAAGCTAAGTTTATCAAGATTCTAACACTATGATTTTTGAGCCTAATTTTGAGCACCTGATCAAGAAGAGGTGGCGCTGCTTTCACATCATCAGCAAGACCCAGTACTAAGCCTAAATCAATACCTGTAGAAGGGACTAATCCTGAGCTATGGATTCATATGGAGAATGAGTCTCGTAACAGGACTGCCGCAATGATGGAAACAATCCAGTAACTCCAGTCAGAAATGGAAACCCTTCAGACTGAAAATGAATGTTTAATACGTGAATAAGAATGCATTATGAAGAGCTTGAAAGATAAATAGAACCATCAGAATTCTAAACCTAGTTTTGACAATGATGATAGAGAAGAATTTTACATAAGGGGAGGGATACAATACTAGAAGAAAGTCAAACACAAGAATCAGAGGGGAATTAGAAAACGCAAGAAAAGGATTCTGGATACACATCAAATAGTGACAGATGCAAAAAGGCAAAGAAATGGAAAGTTGAATTGCAAGGTGAATTTAAGAAGATTAAGCCTCTAAGTTATGATGGTGAAGTTGAGAAATCAATAGAGTCTTGGTTAATAAATATAACCAAGTACTTTCAAATCTATGATTATGATGAGAATTTGAAAGCCCGACTAGCCATTTATCACTTACAAGGAAAGGCTACCTTGTGCTGGGAATAAATAAAAGCGGTGCATGTTATTGATGAGCAATCGATTATTTGGGAATCGTTCCAGAGATATTTTAGGAATAAATATATAACAAAATAGTTTTATGATGATAAGACTAAATAATTCCATGAGCTAAAGTTGGGTTAGCTGACTATGGATGAATATGTGGCCACGTCTACCTCCTTGCTACGATATGTACAGTACTTATGAGAGGAGAAAGCTATAGTGCAATGGTTTGTTAGCAGCGTGCCAATGCATATGAAGGAATGAATCGAGTTTGATTATCCCAAAAATATGGATGATGATGTAAGGAAAGAACGAATCTGTTATCATTAGATGCAGAAAAAGGATAACAGTAAAAGTTGGGTTGACAAGAAGGGAAAAAAACCTACACAAAATAGTAGAAATAACATAATAGTCAATCCTAGGAATACCTTTAAGGGCAGCAAGGTAGAAATATGGAGAAAAACCAATAGAAATTTCAACCTCAAAATGAGACCAAACCAGTGGAACCATCTACTAAGTCTAATGTTAATCAAGGACATAAATCGCCCCTGCAATGTTGGGGTTGTGTAGAACCGTACTACATTAAGAACTTTCCTCATCATGGGATATTAGAACCAATAAATAACATACATGAGGCTTCAACAGTGCGCGAAGTGGCGAGAAGCATGCCAACAATTAATGCGGATTTGGAAGACCGTTAGAGAGACTATCAACCCAGTATGATCGAAATAGAAGGTAAAATGTTTTAACATTTTGTTCTAATTTTGATAGATCATGGCCCCCGTTTAAGTTACATAAGTCCTAGAGTAGTAGAACTTTGTCAATTACAGATCTGGAAATTTAAAAACCTTTGGCTAGTTCAACTAGCCACAAGAGCCAAGAGACAAGTGGGGGTTAAAGTAGAAGACTTCTCTATCGAATTAGCAGATCAAACCATTAAATTGAACCTGAATTTCGTTCCTTTGGGATTTTACGACATTATAGAAATGGATTGGTTGGAGGATCACTAGTCTTTGGTAAATTGTAAAGAGAAAATTGTTAGTTATTTGAATGATGCGGGTATTAGGTGTGAATTTCAAGGGATTAAGAGACTTGTACAATTGAGGCCAATTATTGCATATCATTTGGGGAAATGTTTGCAGAAGGGTTGTTGTATATATGTGGTGTAAGTGAGCTATGAAAAAAATGATGCAGTAACATCTGAATTCACAAACCTGCCGATAATCCAAGAGTTCACAGATGTATTTCCTGAAGAGATAATGAGGTTACCAACGAAAAGGGATATAGATTTCACTATTGAGTTAGTTCCAAGGGCTGCCCAGTATCAAGAGCACCCTATAGGATGAGTATAGCAGAGCTCACATAACTGAAAATCCAGCTACAAGAATTGTTAGATAAAAACTATATACGCCCATGTATCCCCATGGGAAGCTCTGGTGGTGTTTGTTAAAAAGAAGGATGACACCCTCATATTGTGCATTGATTATCGACAGCTAAACAAATTGCCTGTCAAAAATAAATATCCACTGCCTAGAATTTAAATTCGCCCAATGTGTCGTCGTGTTGTCACTGCTACAACACCCTCCAAAATTTGCACCACATTTCGAATTTTGGAGCCTACTTCATTGTCATATCAAGTGTCGCCTCATTCGTCAAGTGTCATTTCAAGTTTTTTTGTATTTCATAAGTGTTCTTGCATGATATAAAGAGTCATCACATTGATTAGAACATATCTAGGTGCAGTTTATGGTCACAACATCTCTGAGTTGTAAAATGACACTTTTTGGGTTGCATTTGTGCACCCATCACTCGCTATACTTGGGGAAGATAGATAAAGTGGTGTATTGATGTATATTCATTGTTGATCAATCTTATCTAATTTCTCTAGATGAGTTGGTATGTGTCGCATGTGGCTTTATGCCTAGAACTCATCCTATTCGCCCCTTGCCTTGTCACCCAGACTTGGACAAATTTCGGTTGCAAAACAAGCTCATTAAGGATAAGAATGCATGAGCACACTTTGAAGCCTTGATGGGAAACCCTTCGTGTTTCAGAAGTGCACCTTTCGCCCTCCTCGAGAGTTTGACGCACTCCCAAAGCACGAATCCCCTTCCTTGTTCTGAACTATGCCCTCTAAAATGACTAAGTCTTCCATGAATGCACTCCTTCGACTCAAAGAAGTGAGCCCTCCTTGAGCACATTGGCACACCCTAAAGACTTGAAGCTGACCTCCATATCTTTGAGTGCATGAACGCACTCTAAAAGGCACGAAGTTCTTCTTGTGAGCCTTCATACTTGCGTCCCACACCCTCTTGGGTCTCTTGAGCGAACGAGCGCACTTCGAAGGCACAAATCTCTTCTCTTCAACCTTTATACTTGCGCCACACACCCTCTTTGGTCTCTTGAGCACATAAGCACACTCCTAAGGTACGAAGCCTCACCCTTCAACGTTTGGACTTGCACTATGTGCCCTCTTTGGTCTCCTTTAGTGCATTCCTTCAACCTAAAGGAGTGCACCCTCCTTGAGAGCACTCCTTTGACCTAAAGGAATCTGCCCTCATTGAGAGTACTCCCTGCAAAATATTATGTTCAAATTCTTGTAGAGAGTTTGAACAAAAGATTCTTTGATCTTGCATTTTTCAACTTAGCAAGGATGTTTAGCCCTTGGCATTATTTAGAGGACGTTCATGTCAAATAACGAAATTCAAACCGCTAGCTTGGTTTTTTCAACACTTACAACATCTTAATTGTGAAAGTCAAGAAAACAAAACAACATTTGATTCTGAATCTTGTTTGAAAGAGTTGCATCCATTTATTGACACTCTTCGTGTTAATTATGAGGGATCATCCATGAAAAACACTTGGAGTATTTTTTATGTCACAGGGTTACATACAAATTTTCCTAACATGTCAAAGATATGGCATACAATACTTAATGTTACTACAAGTGCAATGATATGGCAAACAATACTTACTATTCCTGAAGTACAGTCACATGTGAAAGAAGATTCTCTAGACAAAACATAATAAAGGATGTCTAAAGAACAAAACTAGTGTTAGTTGCATTGGATGCCTTGATGCGAGTGTCCCTAACTGGGCTTAATTCATCGATGGTGGAATAGGATAAGGCATATGACATCTGGAAAGGTGCTAAAGAAATAAGAACCTTAAATATTAAAAGTTTTTGCTTTTATGTTTATGTTTGTAATGGTGTTGTGGTTTGACAATTAGCTCTTTGGTGAAAGTATCCCAACTTTAGTTCTTTTACATGATGATATTGAATGTACTTTTTCATCATATTGAAAACATGGTATGTGTATTTCAATTTATGTTAAATTAAATTTTATTGTCTAATTTAGTTGCAACTGTGTCTACATTCACTATTTTGGTGTGAGAGCAACTATGAATATAATTTGCACAAGTTTGATGAAATGCTTGAACTAACATGATTTTGATTATTGTGAATGGAAATAGGTTAAATATTAGACTTTTTAGGCTATTTTCCAATGTTGTTTTCCCATCAAATCTAATTAAATTATGGCCAAAATTGTTGAAACCTCAATGTTGAGCTAACAAATCTTTAAAATATGGGTTTCTTGGGGATTCTTGATTTACTTACTGAAACATACATTTCAGACAGCTCCAAAATTAAGATTTTAACAATTTTAATGTATAGAAAAACCAAAAAATCACATAATTAACCAACTTTTATAAATGCATTTTTTAAATAAAAAATAATCAATTTTCCTTAATCATGTTTTTATAGGAAAAATATGGAGTTGTCTATAATGCGACTTTTGGAGATTCCGGTGACGGAATCCGACGGAAGAAATGAGGTTAAATCTTGATTTTTAGCAGTTAAAATGGTTTTTTAACTGCATATTTGGATTCAGCGCCCTGAAAAACCCCTGGGAGCCATTGATTGTGCAGAAACTAGCTATCAAACATGGAATTCCAATGAATTGCTGCCGAATTTTGGCCGAAAAGATCCGCCGGAAAAGCTTTCAAAAAGTCGCGTTATAGACTACTGCGAAAAATATTACGGGAGATAAAAATAAATATTAAAATCAATTTAAAAATAAAACCATCATAAATGAGACGTCAATTTAACCCCTACCAAGAGGGCAGATCAATGCAACAAGTAATAAAACCTTCATTGCAACCACTATTGGCACCTGCTGCAAAGACTTGTATGTACTGTGAATACGTGGCTGCTGCTTATTGCCTATGCAACCTTTATGAGTTTCTGCGGCAACAGTTATTATTTCATGCATGCCCGCTGCTTATTACGTATACAAGGACATGGGACATCAGCAGATGCGAGCAGGCCATGGGACCCTCGGTAAGAGGAGTTGGTTTTATGTAATCTGCGATGAGTGTGATGGGATAGAAGTTGTTCTTTGAAAGAAACATATGTGCCCCATAGCTATACTACGCTTAAAAACTGAGTTGGTCGGGAAGTCGTTCAAAATCTAGCATTGATTCATCTCGACGTCGTACGCTCTATACAGTATTTCTCCGTCTATACATTTTGAATTGAATTAGTTAATAGTAGTTGTCTATAATGCGATTTTTTGAAAGTTTTTCTCGTGGGGTTTTCCTCTCAAAATCAGGCAGCAATTTATTGGAATCGCAAGTTTGATAGCTAGTTTCTGCACAATTAAAGTGTCCAAGGGGTTTTTCAGGGTCCTGAATCCAAATATGCAGTTAAAAAACCATTTCATCTGCAACAAATCAAAATTTAACCTCAATTTCTTCCGTCGGATTCTGTCACCAGAATCTCCAAAAAATCACATTATAAACAATTCCTTAATTAATATAATATCATGTTTAAAAAAAAAAAATATAATGTGCTAAAAATTAAAAACTTCAGTGGAAAAATGTTTTTGATTATTTGCAATTTACTATGAGCTTGTCTTCTCATTTTTATCTTCCATTAAAATAATAATAATTTTTATAATTTCTCATAAAATTTATGAATAAATTTAAATTAAAATATATACAAAATTAAATACTATCTATATAATGGTTAGTTTTAGGAAATTTAAAATCAAATTATATGAAAACTTGCTGTGGCATTTTATTATGTATATATGTCAAAAGAAATCTAGTTTGTTTAGTAATTTGATTATTAAAATTTGTTCAAAAGTGTGTATATGCTATTTTTAGTTTATATATATTAGTTTATGTTAATTTTAATTCTCAAATCTCTTTTCATTTTAAAATAGTCTTTTAGACTTAGTAGAGATGGATTTAGGTTTTGAGATTGGTTATATTCTACATGAATATCATGAGTCAATACCATAGATTAGTCAATTCCATTTTTATTATTATTATATTTTTAATAGAGTTATTTTTATTTTCTTACTTTTTCTTTATTTTTTATTTTTATTGAGTTAAAAAGGTTTATTGTCATTTACAAGACATGACATGAGTTATTGTACAATATCTCCACCATATGAGTTTGCCCCAGTTCAATAAAAAATAATAATTGAAAATAAAAAATAAAAAAAAAAAAAAATCTTATTTTATGAATAGATGTCTTTTACATCCAAATAACCTAGACTTGAGAAATATCATGTGTGTTTAACAATTAAAAAAAAAGGCATGGACAAGGAGTTAGATTCATGCATTTAAAAAAAATATTAATTAATGACATTAAAACAATGTTAATCATAAACAAAATATTTTATTGTCTTACACACACAAAAGTTAAAAAAAAATAGTTAAAACATTTTAATGATATCTATTTTAGATAAATTGATTTAAATCCATCCTAACTCAAAATTTTGATATAACTAAATAAACAAATCTCTTAAATCTCTATAAAAATAAAATAAACAAATCTCTTAAATCTCTATAAAAATAAATCTCTGTATGCCAACTTTTTTCAAATTTTACATTCATCTACTATTTAAGTGAATTTAGAGAAATGTATCAAGTAAATCTGAACATCTCTCGATTTATTAATTGTGTAGAGGTGGCTTGGCATAGAGTTTGGTATGATGAGGATTTCTAACACCGGGACAGGAGTACCAAGGATTTCACGCAGCCAATCGGAACATGGGCAACTCCGGAGAGTGGACAGCCAAGATGATGGTTGTGAGGGGTAGTGGTCATTGTGGTTTGAGAACTCATTCAATTATGAGCCAAACAACATGAAGTGATGCATAGTTTGTTCACGGTTTCCTCCACCATGGTTCTAATATCTAATTTAAATGTTTTTATTATAGTTATTTAATTTTTAGAAAAATTAAAAAAAAATTGGGAAATATAGCAAAATTTCAATTTTGATAAGGAATTGGGAAAAAGTTATAGACTTACACATCATACTGAATTGTACAATGAGTCTATGAACTCAACAAGAAAGAAAAATGCACATAAAATACAAAACTGAATTTATAAAATAGCCATAACATTATGGTAGTAAAATCTTGACAATGTGTTAAGGAAACTTCCACTGGGCAAGGGATTGAAATATTTATATTAATCAAAGTCAACAATAACTTTCTCACACAATTTGAATTTTGGGCTACAACATACTCGTAGTAAAACCTTGATAATGTGTTAAAGAAACCTCCATTAGACAAGAGATTGAAATATTTATCTTAATCAAAATCAACAATAACTCTCTTATACAATTTGAGTTTTGGTCTATGACATTTTAATCCGGAGATAAAAATAAACGCAAAACAAGAACTAAATGGATAGACAAAACACCAAATACTATATAGTAAAACTCGTATCAAGAAATCTCCACAGAGAAAGAATAGGAATACTTATATTAACCAAGGTCAATAATGACTCTCACACAATTTACCATTAAAGCTACAACATTTTAATTGATAAGCACAATTACAAACTGCAAAAATTTACTAAGATAAAAATTACATTCACAAAATCTTTTTAATTGTTGTAATTTCTAATAATATATAACTGTACATAATGTTGGTGTTCGAAATTTATTTTTTCAAAACTTTCAGATCTAAACAAGCTTCACTCTACCAGCTCATGATAAGTAATTTTACAGCCATGAAAGCTGTAATAAAAAGCTCAAACACAGGCATGTTTAAAAGCATGTGTTAATTTATTTTCATTCCTAAGAAAAACAAGTGCAGCTATTGTTTTCATAAGCCACTTACTATTTGGCTGGATCTATATTTTTCACTTTTGGAGACGTACACTTAGGGCAGTTTAAACTATAACGCCCTGGCGAATCAAGGCTGCATTAGTTGTGGTAAACTCTTTGCCCATATAATACCCAACCAGCCATGTACAAACCGCACATGCTGGCCACATTCAATACATATTTGCAATGACCATTAGCAACTAAATGTGTTTCATCCACTGAGATGAATTATTGGGAGCCCATTATTATAATCCCCAGATTAACAACATTAGAGAATATACAACATATATGATGGGTGCCCATGGGATAAACTATCAATCTTTCTACCACCTACTGCTGCTGCTCCTTCAACATGATTGTACCAGTAAACGGGAGGGGGCGGAGTCAGATGCAGGAAAAGGTTACTGTCAGCTAACAGATCTGTAAAATGGGATTGGCTCTCCTTCACCAACTTGGCAAAACGACGCCATGAAACCTTCAGTTGTGAGAGCAGAGTAGTCCACCTGAGACGACGAGCCATGCCCAGTACCACACGAATCCGCACTCTCCTACTCCTCCTTGTCCTCGGCCTCCTCCTACTTGTCCTCACTAAATGTCTCACATTTCTGCCTGTTACTGCTGCTTCTGGAGAAATCTCATCTTCTTCTTCGCAAGAAACTTCTTTTTCTTCAGTTTTCTTGACTCTTTCATACCGTCGAATCCCTCGCTGAATCCTTGAGAGCCATAACTGACCAGAATACTGTTTGCTCATCATTGTTCTGTTTTCGAAAAAAACCAGCCAACTCTTTGCCAAAGCGAAATCGAAAGTGTTAGAACAACTTAAAAATAGAGGCAATACCACAATGCACTGAAAATCACAACTGGGTTGTGTTACTTATGATAAACTGTAGATCCATCCACAAGGCAATTTCAATACATACATACAAATGAGAATCAAGATTGAAAACTAGGTAGTAATGAGAGTCAAACTTGAAAACTCCCACCAGTTCCTGGAGGGCAGATCAATGCAAACAACGAATGAAGCCTTCATCGCACCCATGTGAATACATGGCTCTGCAACCATTATGAGTTTATGTTCCAAAGGTTATTATTTAATGCATGCCCACTATTTATTAGATCTACCTGTCCTCCCTCAGCTGATGTGAACAGTCTACCTGTCCTCCCTCGGTAGGACTTGGTTCTCTTTAATCTGCAATTAGTGTGATGGGATAGAATTTAGTAGATCCGGCAAGCGCATCTTGTGCTTTAAAACGCAGTTTTCTATAATGAGACTTTTTTAAAGCTTTTTCGTGGTTTTTTCTGGTCAAAATTCGGCAGTAATTTTTTGGAATCTCAAGTTTGATAGTTATTTTCTGCACAATAAAAGCGTCCCAGGGGTTTTTCAGGGTGCTGAATCCAAATATGCAGTTAAAAAATCATTTTAACTGGAACAAATCAAGATTTAACCTCAATTTCTTCCGCCCGTCACCGGAATCTCCAAAAAATCGCATTATAGACAACTCCCTTTAAAACTGAGTTTGATTGGAAGTTCAAAATCTAGCATTGCTTGATCTCAACGTGTTTTTTTAAAGAATTCCAGTACGAAAAATTAATTTTGTTAAATCTATCGAAATTTTTTGGAAATTTAAAAAATCATTATATTTTAGAAATTCTTAAGAGCTAACAAAATTTGACACCTTTATAGAAAACACCACTACAATACTATATATGTATTTCTAATATTTCTACTTGTATAGATATCGCACTATATTAGTTAATATTATTTATATTCGTTAATATAATATTATGTTTAAAAATTAGCAATTTAAGTATAGTATATTAGTTAATGTAATGTTATTTTAAAAATTAAAAATTTATTTGAATACATTTGATTAGGTTGGAAGTTGTTTTGCAATTTAAAATGAAGTTGTTATTTAATTTATATTTTTTATTTTAAAAATATTCTAACAAAGAATAATATTTTAATGTCAGCTATAAACTAGTTTGGATCTCTATCAAGCACAAATACTCGGATAAAATGTTTAAATAAGAAATAAGTTTACTTATGAACTTCAAGTATAAAGAATTTTTTTAATAAAAAGTGGATTTTCTAAGAGGAAATATTATATTTTACCTAATATTTATTAGTGTTGTCATTCAGTAAATAGTGAGCAACAGTGGGGGATTACTAATTAAAATGTAATGTTATTACATTTTACCTAATATTTCTCATCACTTCCCAATCTAAATATTACATTTTACTCAATATTTCCCTTCACCCCTACTAACTTTATAGTTGAGTTTGTTTACTTTCAAACTTCAAATATAAATAAAAATTACAATAAAAGTTGGATCATTTAAGGGGAAATATTGGGTAAAATATAATATTATAATATTATATTTTACGCTAGTAAAAAGTGGATGAAGGTAGGCATAAATATTAGATAAAATGTAATAATTACATTTTACCTAATATTTCTCTCACCTTCTCTTGCCTTAACTCTCTTTCATAGTTGAGTGTTAGATTTTCACACTCACCTCATTGGGAATCCATTATGTGGTCTAATTACCACTCTAGGATCCACCGTGGGACCACTTAAAAAGGTAATGATAATGGTTTGCAAGTTTACTAATGCCTATGGTTTTTGGTGTAATGGAAAACCTAACATGGTATCAAAGCCTTGGCCGAGGTTAGATTCCCCGATTTGCCTTGTGGGCTATTGGATTTTTTATTGGGAATCGATCAAATGGACTAACCGCCACCCTGGGATCCATTCTAGAACCACTTAAAAAGTAATGATAATGGTTTGGAAGTTTATTGTGCATGGAACCACTTAAAAATGTAATGATAATGGTTTGGAAGTTTAGTAATGTCTCGAAAACGTAACATTAAGCTTATTCACTTTGTGCAATCTTGTTTAACCTTACACTTTTAAAAACATCTTCATGAATCACCCAATAACCTCTAGGAAGCTATAAACCTTCTACCCATATATACACATTATGTATTCATCCATTCAAAGATACAAATAAACCATACAAAAATACATAGGGCCACTGATTAGATCCATGGGAATGACACTTTTAAAAACACTTTCCTAAATCACCCAATAGCCTCCACGAAGCTCTAAAGCTATGCACATATATACACATTTGTATTCATCCATTCAATGATAGAAATACAACATACAAAAAGACATAGGGCCACATAACACATCCATACAAATGAGAGTGTCAACATATCCATAAAGTATTATGTTTATAGGCAACATGGATTCAACGTAGTCATTTTCTACAACAAGTTATGTATCTAAAAAAGAAAGAAATAAAGAAAATTAGTTTATGTATCTAAAAAAGAAAGAAAGAAAGAAAATTAGTTTAACGTACACGAGGCTAAAGATAGCCTATGGGACAAATTGCTTCTTCATCTGGTTGATGTATTCAGCCTTTTTCCTGGGAAACCTCACAATAAACCCTCCCAGCTTCTCGACAAACCCATTGCTAGATAGATTGTTCGAAGAGATAGCTACAATAATATCTACATAACTTTTGTCTTTGAAGGCCTCACATTCTAAAATGAATTTTTTTTCTATTTCCACTTAAATAAAAAATACATACTCTTTCCTCCGAGACTTCTTTTGGCCTTTTCCAGCGCCATGTTTCACAACAGAGTTGATGAGAATTAGGCCTTAACTAAGGAATAAGCCTTTTCCAGTGCCATGTTTCACAACAGAGTTCATGAGAATTAGTCCTTAATAAGAATTAGTCTTTTCCAGTGGATGTTTCACAACAGAGTTCATGAGAATTAGTCCTTAATAAGAATTAGTCAAACTAAAATGGATCTAGGCTAGTTTAATTTTCCCCTTAAATATGTTATATTCCACATGAATAACATGGGTCAATACCACAGATTCTTAATACCATGGGTTATTTTTATTTTCATTTATTATTATTTTTTATAAGGCTATTTTTAATTGTTAAAATGTTTACATTGTATTATTTCACATTAAGTTACACATATCTACCATATTTTAGTTTTTCCGAGTCAAAATATTTATTACATTAACATGTTACACACCTCTAAGCCTATAAAAAACGGGCAATTTTATTAAAAAAAATTAAAATATTATATTATATTTTAAATTAAAAATATTATATTCAAAATCTAGAGCCCACCAACATTAAATTAACTATTTTACTTTAATTATTTCACCATTTCTCACAAACATAATTCCACTTTCCACACTCTACTAACACCAATGTTGAGTTTATCTTTTGTTTATACATAATAATTATATTGATCTTTAATTAGGGCCGACATTGACATTAAATTAAATTTGTCAACTGTTAAATGTTAAACATTTATGTTCAACATCTATCTTTAATTAGGGCCAACATTTAAATTAAATTTGTCAAATGTTAAATGTTAAACATTTATGTTTGACATCTATCTTTAATTAGGGCTTGTTGAAAATAGCAACAAGAAATGCTAAAAATA
>APFE030308431.1:0-25135 GCA_000404065.3 Pinus taeda | reverse complement strand
TGGGGATACTTGTGGGGTACACTGATACTCCCCACAACTATTGGGTGTATTTGCCTACTAGTCAGAGGACAGTGGTTCGCAGAGATCTTAAGTTCAATGAGCTGAAGGCCATGCGAGTTTCCCTTGAGAGGGAGCTCAAGTTGTAGGCAGAGGAAGAACTTTTGGTTCCTAAGGAGGAGGAGCCTTAAACTGATGCGGAGAAACCGCATGTAGAGGTTCTAGGAATGGAGACATCAACTCATGCATAGTCTTCCAGAGAGGATAGAAATGCACAAGGGAAGCTGACAAATTGTTGTGGATACAAGAGAGAATGTGGGAGAGCCATCTTCTCAGTGCAGACTAAGGAGGTCACCTAAGCAGTACAGTGGTTACATGGCCCTTGTTGGGGAATGTGTAGAGACCAAACCATCTTCCTTTGAGGAAGCAGTGCAACAGCCAATTTAGGTTGATGCTATGGTGGGGGAGTATGACTCCATAGTTCGAAACAATGTTCGGGATGTGGTTCCAATACCGGAGAACAAGTCAGTTGTGAGTTCCCATTGGCTTTACAAGGTAAAGCAAGCTACTGATGGTAATGTGGAGAAACATAAGGCAAGGTTTGTTGCTCGTGGTTTCTCACAGATTGAGGGGATCAATTATGATGAGACTTTTGCTCCTGTAGCAAGGTACTCATCTATCAGATCGATGTTGGCACTATCAGCACAGATGGGTTGGAAGATCCATCAGATGGATGTGAAAACTTCATTCCTCAATGGCAAGATTGAGGAAGAGGTGTACATAGAGTAGCCAGAAGGTTTTGAGACCTTCGATCGTGAGTCGCACGTGTGCCAACTCAAGAGAGCTTTTTATGGGCTAAAGCAAGCACCTTGTGCTTGGTACACCAGGATTGACAACTACTTCACCGAGTTGGGCTTCACAAAGAGTGAAGCCGATGCGAACTTATACCACATCATGGTGGAAGGTAAGTAGTTGATCAATGATCTTTATGTTGATGATTTGATTTTGACAGGTGATGATCAGTTGATCATGTCTTGCAAGGAGGACCTTACAAGAGAATTCGAGATGAAAGACATGGGTCTCATGCACTACCTTTTAGGCATGGAAGTGTGGTAGAAGGATGGGGAAGTGTTTGTGTCTCAAGGCAAGTATGCCAATGAGATACTCAGGAGATTCCACATGGAGAAGTGCAAGCCCATGCAGACACCTATAGCAGGTAACTCGAGGAAGGAGGATGCTACTTCAGGAGAAGTAGTAGAAGCTAATGTGTATAGGCAGCTTGTGGGTTCACTGATGTACTTAGTGAACACATGACGAGATTTGTGTTATGCAGTGAACCAGCTGAGTCAAGCTATGGTTCAACCTACCAAGCTATTTTGGAAGGCAACAAAGCATGTTTTGAGATACCTCAGAGGCACATCTCAGTATGGATTATGGTACAGACGATCAGAGGGAGTGAAGCTTCAAGGCTTCACAGATGCAGATTGGGCAGGGAGTCCATCATATCGGAAGAGCACATCAGGAGGAATTTTCAACCTTGGTTCAATTGTAGCTTCTTGGTATAGTAGGAAATAGAAGTCAGTTGCACTTAGCTCAGCAGAGGCTGAATACATGGCTGCAAGTCGGGCAGCATGTGAGGCCATTTGGATGCAGAAAATTCTAGTTGCTTTGTTTGATCAGAGGATGGAGAGAACTGTGATCTATTGTGATAATAAGAGTTGTATCAAACTCTCTGAGAATCCAGTATTTCATAACAGGTCCAAGCATATCGAAATTTGGTATCATCATCTTAGAGGCTGTGTGGCAAGGAGGATCATGTTGTTGCAGTATATTTCGACCAAGGAGCAAGATGCTGATATTTTGACTAAGGCATTGTCAAAGTGTAAATTCGAGTTCCATAGAGACAGGATCAGGGTGGCAGATAATCCCTTTCTTGTTGAGAGGGAGTGTAGAAAATAGCAACAAGAAATGCTAAAAATAACATTGCGATAGATAACATTTCAGGATATATTCCAATTTTGATTTGTCCTTGAATCAAAATTGTGAATTAAAATTCGAATTTAGTCTCACTAGCTGCTTAGAAATAATTAATTAATTCATTATGGATTAATTAGTTGGAGAAATTCAAGTTAGAAGTCTTTCTGTAGTCATGCAATAATTATCCTTTAAATTAAGGAGATTATCCCTTAATTAAGGAGATAAGATTGAGTTATATTTAAGTTGTAATTAGTAAGCTCAGTTTACTGAGTTAAGTCCAGTTAGATTAATTTCAAACTGTTTGAAGAACTAATTGTGAGTTATTAGTTAGTTGATGCATGCATGCACTCAACTAGTGTACTCCAGATCACTGAAGATTCCATCATCAGAAACTCATGCATGTCTATTCAAGAAAGACCTAGTTGAGCTAAATGTCAAGGACAAGTTTCTATCTGTTGCATGTGTTTTCCTATAAAGGAAACTCATCCATGCAGTCAAGGTAAGGTTCCTTGAGGATTGCACAATTTTATAGGGTGTGAAATCAATGTGAGTGATTAGTGTTACACTTGGTAACAGTAAGATCATTGAAGAGAAACAACACAAGCAAATAGCATGCTTGGAGGGCAGAGGAGAAGGTTTGTGAGAAGCCTTGTTTGCTTGTGAGCATCCAGGAGGATTGTATTGACAGCTGGCTAGCTGTGAGAGCTGAAGCTTTTTGTAATTTTGATGTATTTCCACCTTGTATGATTATATAGATAGCGGGATTTTTAGCTGAGGTTTTCCCCAAAGTATTCTTTTGTGTTTCATGTGCATTGATTCTTCTTCTCTGTTATATGTGTTTTGCTTGATCTTACTCAAATCGATTAAGCTTCCGCAAGTTGATTGTAGAAGTAGATTATAGTATTTTTCTTTGGTATATTACATTATTGGGTTAATCTATAGTTAGAATTTCTATAGAGATCTCAGAGGTAGATTTGTAGAGAATTTGGAGAACTTCTACAGGGGTGACATTGACATTAAATTTAATTTGTCAAATGTTAAATGATAAACATTTATGTCTGACATCTACCCCATACTAGGATTTAGAGCGCTAAAACAATTTATTATTGATAAATTTAAGTTGAAGTATATATAAAATCAAATATTGTTAATGTGATTGTTAGTTTTAAGAGATTTATTTTGTAAGCTTTAAATAGCCATAAGGAGAAATAAACAAGATTTCATGTTAAAAAATAGTTAAGACAGTTAAGGGCTAGCAGCTAGTTGCCCAATTTCTCATTTCTCTCTCCTCATGCGTTAATTAGAAGCAAATAATTATCAAAACATGTCAAAATAAATACCACATTACTATGGTCTTTCTCGCACAAGCACACGTTCAGGTTATTTTCCAAAGGAAAACCATTATAACCATCCATTTTCGTTTATAGGATACTAGCTTCTTAGCTTTGGTTTCTATGTATGTAATTAGATCAAACTTATTCAAAGAAAGTTAGCCCCTCAACTTTTTCTTTGTGCATATAACTAAGTAATCTTTCCAATACGATAAATATTATTACTACTATTATTATGCACGAAAATGCATGCCCCCATCTAAGGGAAATCTATCATAATAGACACCATTATTGTGCATGCATATGCAAGTCCTTGTGCAAAAAACATCTTTTCCATGTTAGGATTATCCATATAACTAATATCAAAAATGGTATTTCTATTTTGTGTATCCATATAACTTATTTCCTATAAGAATAAGAAATATCAAACATAGTAATTCTATTTTATACCAACAATATCAATACAATGAATATTACATGACATGTATATCTTGGCTACTTAGCAAGAATCCAGTATAATTTATTCAAAGAAAATAACAAAGCTGCTTAGCTTTTAACGCACAATGCATCGTGTCGCATGCTAATTCCAGTGGAAAGACAAAATCTTTGTGTGTCGAGTGCAGGAGAAAGTCCAGTTCCGATGTTTCAAAGCTCTCCCCTGTCACCAATTACTAAACATCGTTGCCATCACAAATTGAATTGTGTTCATATCAAATGTTTGCTTTGGTTTCATATTTTAGCAGTCATAATGCATGCTCTCCCTCTTCAGAAAGTGGTGCTAAAGGTGCGCTCTCCCCAAAACCCTCTTCAATTAGTTACCAACTAATCACAAAGTGGTGCTAAATGTTAGCCAAGGTAATTAAATAGTAAATGACAGCGTTTACAGCGACATTACATTTTCCAATTCACTGGTCAGTCAGGGAGCTTCAAATTAACCCCTGCCGAGAAGGCGGATAGATCAATGCAACAACTAATGAAACCTTAATTGCAAAAGACTAGTATGTACTATGAATCCATAGCTGTTGCTTATTGCTCCTACAACCATTATGAGTTTCTGCTGCATAATGCTTAGTATTTCATGCATGCCCATTGTTTATTACGTCATGCATGCATGAGTTTCTGATGTCAGCACTCTATCTGTCCTCTTTCGGTAGAGGAGTTGGTTCTTTGTAATCAGCAATCACTATGATGGGATAGATTTTATCGTGTGCTTAAAAACTGAGTTTATATTTACTTTTACTTTTATTTTAAGTAAGTTAAAAAATTTATACAAATTAACTACACAAATAGGCCATCGAGGAGAAATGACATGTATTTCAACCTTTTGGTGTTCAAGACGTGCCACTGCCAACACAACAATCTAACTAAACAATCCACATATTCCAATCGAGAACTCTATTACACGTCATTTAACATCTTTTCATTGGGCTAATCAAACAATTAAGACGCCATCATGGCATTGTTTAGACACAGTGCAAGGGGGTCCACCTGTAAAAGCTTAGCATCTGGGACAATGAAGAGCGAAAAAGTATATATTTTTTTTAATGAAGAGTGGATTATTATTATTATTTTTTTTTTTTCTCTCCTCGGTAATTGATCTATGGAGATGGGATATATTTTTTTTATATTTGTTATTTTAATATGGAATATAAATATTATTAATAAGATAAAATAGTGTTTTAGCGATTTTTTAAGTTAATTGTGAATTGAAGTATTTTTTATTTAATTTATTTATTTTTTTAGAAATGGGAAAGGAGAGTGGACAATATGTTAGACTAGTTTTCAGGATTAGGTTTGGGTTAGGGTGATTGGTTATTAGAGTCCAAGAAGGCTCGGAAATTGATTCCATAGTTTCTTGTTGTATTTATATGTACATATTGCACATCATTCATTGAGTTCAATTAAGATATGTTTGAGTTTGGTTTCCGGTTTGATTGTCTTACAATGGTATCAGAGAAAAACTAAATTTCAGATGAATTGTTTCTTGGAATTGGTCAAAAACAAACAAGAAGATTTACAAGTCATACTGCAGAATATGTTTGAGAGTGTTGATCAGTCTTGCAGTGAAGAAGAATACTTCTCAACATGTATTCGACAAGAGGGGAATTGTTGAGGGTCTGCTACAGGTTCGAAGATTTGTCAAGTGAGCCTGAGACAGAGGTCATAATTTTGGCACTACAGCCTAGAGTCTGAGTTCAGAGTTTTAGACATAATTTTTTTATTTATGCTCTATGAGAATGAGCATGATTACATGCTTTTGGCATGTTTTTATATTAGTTTGAGAAATGCTATGAAGGTTCTAGATGTGAGTATCATTTGTGGTTTTCTCTTAAAAACCACCATGTTCGGCTTGTCGTTATCCTTAAAAACCATTTCTAAAACCTATTTAGGTCTTGGCTGAGATGCATTTTTTCATTTTGAACAGTCATTCTTGGGCTTTGATACATCCCTTCGGATTAAGGGAGGAATGTTAGAAAGCTAATCCTGGGATTACGTTTGTGTTCAAGTGATTAGTTATTAGAGTCCAAGAAGACCTGGAAACTAATTCAACAATTTATTGTTGTATTTATATGTACACATTGTACATCGTTCATTGAATTTAATGAATATACGTTTGAGTTTGGATCGAATTTGATTGTCTTACAACATATATATTTTCATTTGTATTTGGTATAGTTTTAATATTGAATAGAAAATTTATGGAAACTAATTCAACAATTTCTTGTTGTATTTATATATACACATTGTACATAGTTCATTGAGTTTAATTAATACACGTTTGAGTTTGGTTCCAATTTGATTGTCTTACAACATATATATTTTTATTTATATTTGGTATAGTTTTACTATTGAATGGAAATTTTATGTCTATATAGAATGATCGAAGATGATTTTTTTTTTTTTTTTTAATAGAATATGATTTTAATGTTTTTTTTTGCTTTCTTTGATTTATAATATGTAGATCAATGATAGAGTTTATATGAGAGTTTGTATGGGAGAGTGTAGAGATAATTCAGTTTGCAATTTTTTAATATCAAAAGCGCTTTAACAAAACTATCAAAAGTATGATTTTAATGTTAAATAAAAATACGACATATAAATGAAATGCCATCAAAGCTATGGTTGTGATCTTCATAACCATATTTCCAAGATCGACAATATTATCTTCTATAAAACCAAAAATATGAAATTATTTTTGAGAGAGAAAAAAAAAATCTATAAATTAATTCATATGAGTTTTTTAGAAACACAAATGTAATTATAACTCAAGGTTCAAACAATGAAGATGTAAAAATATTGTTGAATAATATTGTTTTTCATCTAGAAATAAATTAATAAATATTCCATAATCTAATATAGATTTTTCATAAAAGAAAATCACACATTTTTCTATAGCTATTGTAATGATATAGGTTTTTTTAAATAATAAATAATTTAATAATATAGTTACTTTAGTCCCATGCTATTGCTAAAAAAAAACTAATTAAAAAATATGTATATAAAATAATAAAAATTGAATTAGCTTCTTGCGTTATAACATTTAAATAAATATTAGTTTTTAGTATTTTAAAACTTTGGACTTCAATAAACAATAAGAAAAAAGGCCCCCAAAATTCATAAAAACATTCAGAATATTACAGGGTAAAACCTTAATAATGTATCCAGGAAACTTCCTAAGAAAAGGTATTAAAATACTTATATTAACCAGATCAACAACAACTCTTCCACACCATTTGCCTGGGTAAGACTAGAACATTTTAATTATAGTCACCATTTTAATTGTTATCATTTTTAACAATATATAACTATATATATGTAATGTTGGTGTTAGAAGTTTAATTTTTCTCCACTGATTTTATGAAAAACTCTTAGATGTGAACCAGCTTCACGTATACCAAAAAAGCGTCCCCCTGATTGCCTGTGTAACCATTATGAGTTTCTGCTTCAATGGTTATGATTTAAGTAGTAGTTTATAACGCGACTTTTTGAAAGCCTTTTCGGCGGATTTTTCCGGTCAAAATCCGGCAACAATTCATTGGAATCTCAAGTTTG
This sequence comes from Pinus taeda, assembly GCA_000404065.3. NCBI lineage: Eukaryota > Viridiplantae > Streptophyta > Pinopsida > Pinales > Pinaceae > Pinus > Pinus taeda. The sequence goes on along the minus strand of APFE030308431.1, from coordinate 17,777 downwards.
ATAGCTAGTTTCTGCACAATCAATGGCTCCCAGGGTTTTCCAGGGCGCTGAATCCAAATATGCAGTTAAAAAACCATTTTAACTGCTAAAAATCAAGATTTAACCTCATTTCTTCCGCCGGATTCCGTCACCGGAATCTCCAAAAAGTCGAGACAACTCCATGATTTAATGCATGCACACTATTTATTACGTATACAAGGACATGGGACCCTCAGCTGATAGGAGTTACTTCTTTTTAATCTGCAATTAGTGTGATGGGATAGGATTTGGCATGCGAAAGAAAGGTATATGCCCCACACGCCCATTGCCCATCGTGTGCTTAAAAACTGAGCTGTTTGGAAGTCGTTCAAAATCTAGCATTGATTGATCTCGACGTGTAATTTAGTAGAGGAATTCCAATAAGCATGGGCTGTTTTTGTTAAAATTCAGTGGAAGATTAGATGTTGAAAAAAAATCAGTATATTCTAGGAATTTTTGGAAGTCCTAACAAATTTGACACCTATATTAAAAAAAAACACCATTACAATACTATGTATATATGTATTCCTATTATTTTTACGTTAAAGATATTACTTAATATAATATTATGTTTTAAAATTAGCAATTTAATGTTATTAGTTAATTTAATGTTATTTTTGATAAGATAGGAATATATTACCAAAATGGCTAGAGAGTGTATAAACACTCATACACTCATTATATCACTCGAGTAAGAGCCTCCAATATATAGGCTTTCACAATATCGGGTGGTTTGAACCACTCTCTAACAAATAGGATCTCAATCCTATTCTAAAGCAACAAACAATTAAACATAGGAAAGCTAACTCTCCATTAATGCTAACACCCCCCCTTAATGGAGAAAGGGTTCACTAAAAAACTCAAATGACATAGGACACCTGTTGGTCTTAGTCTCAGCTAGGCTTACAATGGTAAAAGACAGAGCTTTCATTTGTGTCTTCTTACAGCAGAGCCCATGCTTGTTCATCTTAAGTCGAGGCTTCATCTTTACTTTCCTCGCCATGAGGTAGTGATGTCTCTTCACCTCATTTCTTCCCTAGTGATGGAAAGCTTGAATTCTTATTCTTACCCTTCTCAAGATTATGACAAGCTAGAAAGGAGAATTTTCCCTCTCACTATTTCCGGTGTCAACCATCTGAAAGTCAACTATGATGTCTTCATCATTCAATGATGTAATATCTGCACACACAAAAATATTCATGATATCATCACAATTTAAATTCTCTCCAACTTTGTCTTCTTCTACCACGTCTTTGCAATAAACTTCATGTGGCTTGTCTCACTGATCTTCAACACTTTGTTCCTCTTGACACCCTTCCTGAAGATCAACTCATGTGTCTTCAATCTAAGGATCTTGCACAACAGCTTGTGCCTCTTGATTCTCATGATCATCAACAGAACCACATTGTTTTTCTGAAATTTCTTCTGACTCGAACATACTACCCATGCTAATGCTTCCAAATGCCCACATGAGAAAATCATCATCATCAGAATAAAAAATATCTAAAAAAATAGACATGTTGTTAAAGTCCAACTTATCTCGCTTTATCTTGCTTCGAGATTTCTTTTCGACTCCACACGGTCCTCTAATGAGCTCCAATAACCCTGTTACCACGCAGGCAGGAAACTTCTCCCTTTGGCAGCTCTTCAACTGTAGAACCGTGTAGACTGTGGCTTCTGTGCCACGCAGGTCTTAGTGTCCTCGGGTCTGGCGACGAGCAACAAAACGACCTCTCACAAGCTGGAAATGCTATCAATATCTAATTCTGATGCACATATTTCTGAAGATGGGTTCAAATCAGCACGAACTTTCGCATTTTCATTGTGGCATATAATAACTTAGAAGAGAAATTTACCCAATTGGTTTTCAGATCTCCACAACCTGCAACTTCTAGGTTACTCAAACAATTTAAATTTCCAGGACAAATCTGCTGGCAGCAATACCAGGTCGTTGCTATCCAAATGCTTAGTCCAGTGGTTCAAAGAGAATATGAAATTGGATAAAGTAAGGTCCACAATTACCACATCCTTAACCCTTATTGACAAAATGTCCAACTGTTCCCTAATACGACAAAGGGAATTGAATTCAAAATTATATTCTAAAAAAAAACAATTTATATAACTAATGCTCGCCAACATAGTTAGACTGAAAGTCTTCCGAAAGCCAACAATCTTTACAAAATTTGTAACAATGGCCAGTGCCTCTTTAGATGTGAAGCCACCAAATGCCAGAGAAGGCGCAAACTATTAGGCAAACATTGCATCCAAGGCTAGTGGATCTTTTGACGCTACTCACTTTTCTGCCATGTGCAATTATGAAGCTCTTATGGAAATTGGAAGCCCCCACTGATTCCTGAATTACCTACGGGGGGATTTATAGCAACCCATAGAAGTGATATGGTAATGGCAAGAAGACCGCTGCGGATCGAATTTCTTCTCAGAGTGGCAGGATCAAATCTTCCTCTCAATCGTCGGATCTCTACAGCTTTTGAGGCACAACCTTGGCATTATCTCTATTCAAATTTTAATGTTGTAGCAGCGTCAGTCGGCACACATTAGCAAAAGCCATGTTGGTCCGCAAGCATATCTTGAGGGAGGTGTTCCTCATCCTACTTTGCATTGCAGGCATCAGATTGACAACAAACATTTACAACCCCTTCTTTCATCCTTCTGTTTCGCAGGCGCTCACCAATTTCTTTTCACGTTCAGTGTCATTGCCTTTCTTTGAAGTCACAAAATATTGTACTTTCCTTCGGTCCTCAAAATTGAGCAATGGCATTTTATGAGGAGCGACGCCAGAGGGTTTTATAGGACGAATGCGTCCGTTGCAAAACAGCTCGTCGATAGACAAGATCGGTCCACAAAACGCAATCGATCTAGAAAATGCCCTTGACGCTCCAAGCTCTGGCTATTTCGCGGAATTCCACCCGAACCACGGAAGATCTCCATAGTTATTCCTCCTCGGTGGTCTGTTGCAACCAATTCGTGCTCCACACCAATCCGCAACACAAGCACTCATGTAGGCTTTTGGACAACTCAAGCACTCAGCCTTTAGACAGATCTTTCAAGCACGCAGCACGACAATCTTTCCACATGGCTTCTCTCTTCCCAAACGACAACCACCTTGCAACAATCCGCAGTAAACTAGGTCAGTGCGAGTTAGCACCATGGATTCACGAAGTCTTCGTGACTATACACCACATATATGCGAATATCGATAAAATGAAAACACGTGGAAGTGAAACTGTGGGATCGAAGCGTTTGTGCACCTAAGACTAGCGATGATTTCGCCTCAGTCGGGCTCTTCACTCAGCTTACAGGGCCGACAACCCTGCAGCTATGGTATCATGATAAAATATGAATATATTACCTAAATGGCTCTCAAGGTGAGATACCTGTAGAGTGTACAAACACTCATACATGCACTATATCACTTGAGTCAGATGAGCCTCAAATATATAGGCTTTCACAATATCGGGTGGTTTGAACCACTCCCTAACAAATATGATCTCAATCCTATTCTAAAGCAACAAATGCTTAAACATAGGAAAGATAACTTTCTCCATTAATGCTAACAATCCTAAAATTTAAAAATTTATATGAATACATTTAACTTATATCTTCCATTTTAAAAGATATTTCTAATAAAAATAATATTTTATTGTAAGTCATAAATCTGCTTAGATATATTTTAAGTTTGATCTATCAAGGGATCAATTTTTTTTTTAGTTTAAAAGAGGTTTGAATCTCAAGAAATGTGATCCCTCTTCGCTCTCCATAGATACGGAGTTAAGATGGATCTAGATTGGTTTTATTATTAATATAAATATAAGTATTAATTTTATGTTTTTATTTTATTTATTTATTTTGACTGAGTCAAATGTTTAAACATTACAACAATATTTACCATACTTGTGTCAAATGTATACAGGGTTGACAGAGATCAAATTTTTTTTTTAGTTTAAAAGAGGTTTGCATCTCAAGAAATGTTGGTCCCTCTTCGCTCTCCATAGATACAGAGTCAAGATGGATCTAGATTGATTTTTATTATTAATATAAATATAACTATTAAATTTTATTTTGAACAAGTCAAATGTTAAACATTACAACATCTTTACCATACTTGTATCAAATGTTTACATTGGAGTTAAGTTTACTTATGAACCTCAAATATAAAGAATTTTTATAATAAAAAGTGGATCGGGTAAGAGGAAATATTATATTTTACCCAATATTTATTACTACTGCCATTCACTGAAAAGTGGCCACGGGTGGGGGAATTACTAATTAAAACATAGTATTATTACATTTTACCTAATATTTCCCATAATCCCCCAACCTAAATATTACATTTTACTCAATATTTCCCCTCACCCCTACTAATTTTATAGTTGAGTTTTACTTTCAAACTTCAAATATAAAGAAAAATTACAATAAAAAGTGAACCAATTGAGGGGAATATTGAGTAAAATATAATATTATAATATTATATTTTACCTAATGTTTCTCGCAAGCTAGTAAAAAATGGATGAATGTAGGCATAAATATTAGATAAATGTAATAATTACATTTTACCTAATATTTTTCTCACCTCCTCCACTCAGCCCAGCTCACTTTCATAGTTAAGCTTATTTATTTTTAAACATACCATCATACATCTATCCAAGCTCTATTTCTATAGCACATTATTACATATATGACATAACTCCTCCTCCTACTTTTCTTCTTTTATGCTCGATAATTACAATGTTGTATGATGAGCTAATCCACCACTCTTCCAACTGCGATGACTACATATGTTTTCTTTTATCCATCTTTGTTTTATTTCCCCATATAGTCCTTAACTTAGTAGTATTACCCTAACTAGATGTTTAACGCCCTAGGTTCCCCAACCACCTCGCATATACTTGTCCACGTTCTATTTTATTACACATCAATATTTTTTTTTTTTTTGTAAATCAGTAGATGTATATTATATCACAAAAATTACATAAGATACAAAAGGTCTGTAGAATCAGATTGAGCTACGATCATCAAACTTGTTTGACCAAAATGGCTACCTTTAGAGCTAGCAGGATTTGAGCCTGCACTCTCAGAATAGAGCCTATCATTGACACTAACAAACTGAACATACTAAATTCCCAAACTTCTTTCTACATGTCGGAGAAGCTAGCCATGCAGGGCTGCTTAACATAGGACGCGAAACCAAAGAGGGTCTAGAAGACCCAATGACCAAGACAGAATCAGACATTAGAAAAAAAACCAGTAAAGGATGGTTGTCACAGAGCAGAGAGCATTGAAGCAGTTACAGCTCCAATTCCACGTAATCCTTGTTGTTATCACTTGGGCCGACCACTATATTATCAGTATCTGGCTTTGGAGTCCTCTGGGGTTCGTGGCGCTTTACCATGCGGGTGTCGTTGTCCTCCACCAGATCATCAACCACAATGTTCATCCCCTATCGAATGGAGAGCTTAAAGAGCCTTGCAGAGTTCTTCAAAGAGGCAAGTGAAGTGGCATAGTACGCATCCTTCATGGCGGCACCCTACATGCTAAGAGCTTTGGCCACCATGGTTTTCATGCGCCATACTTCGCTTTGGGTTCTCATGAACTGAGTGGCTCTGGTAGCCGTAGCTCCTGGGTCCGAGATCTAGTCGATCTCCTCCTCCATGGTTTGCATATCCAACTTCTCCTCTTCCTCAGTGACCTCTTCTTCTATTTCCTAAATTTTCCTTTTCCCCTTAGCAGAGATTAAAGTTTCATATGCCTCTCGGGATTTTTTCAGTTCTCTGTTAGCGGATGCATTACAACTACCTTCACCTATCATTGTGTTGTTGTAGGTATTAGTGGGAGTTGAAAAAACTTCGGGTAACCAGACAAAGCACAAAGTGCATAGAACCGGGCAAGGAGAATGAGATGTTTTAGCCCTTTGGTGGATCATCCTAATTATAGTTGAAGGTTGAATGTGATGGATCACAATCTTCAGCTCAACCATCGTAGATCTACAATATCTGACATAATTACTCCCTTTTAGATTTCCAAAAGCCTTCCCATGATTTCTATCTAATGCCACTAAGACGCCACACTTGTAGCCGCTGGTTGATTTCCACCTGTCCTCAATTGCATCTTGCATTCTCTGGCATTCATTCTTATGAAATATTTTCTTCCCCTTCCGATGTGAGTGATGTTACTTCCCATTAACATCCCAGTTTGGTGCATAATGACCCGAGGAATGAGCATTAATGGCTTTCCTCATTTGTTATGGATGAACGGTACTATGGTACTGCTTAACCCCTCCTCCCCGTTCCGAATGTCCTGTCTTGAAAGTTGTAAACACTTGGCCCGAAGCTCTTCGCATGTTACATCATGCCAACAGGTGTCCGGGTAGGTGTTTTGATGAGTGACCTCGTAGTTCACTAGACAGTTCGCTACCGCATTTGTAGTTCATCTTACTGCTTGCATAATGACTCTATCGAGGATTGAAAGGTGCTCTGTAATGAGCTCTGGAACTTTGGCCAACCTCCAATGTTTTGTAACCTTACCATGTTTCGATCCCTTTTGTAGTTTCTGTGCTACATTTATAGCCAGCATTGAATCCCCTTCAACAAAAATAGCCCCTGTTCCCAATCGAATCAGTATCCGGAGTCCCAGGTCTAATGCAACAAATTTCGTTTCGTTGTTGGTTGCCTCTCCCATCGATTAACTGTAGATATGTATAATTTCACGTTTGTGGTCATGTATGACACCTCCTAGGCCTGCTGGGCCAGAGTTATCCCGAGAGGCCCCATCAAAGTTCAGTTTGTGGAAACCTGGTTGGGGCAATTTCCAAGAGGTTATGGAGAGGATTTGAGGAGGCCGAAGCATATATGAGGTGGAAGTAGAACTTGCCGTTATTCCAAACACCTGCAAAATTTGAATGTCAATAGCAGATGCTTCAGTGTCCTGATTGAATTTACACCTGGTAAGAGCCGTTTCCCTCATGTTCTGAAGAATATTAGCTTTAATAGTCTCTATGGATCTGACTTCGTTTTGAAGCACTCTTCTGTTCCACTCTTTCCATGTTGACCAGACTAAGAAACCAGGGGTTAATTTCCATAAAGTGTTAACTGTTTGAGACTTGGAGTATTTGATTTTCCAATTTAATATGCTTTCCTGTATTGAATTTCAGTTCTTGTCCATGCTCTTAAAGATTGTCTCCATCCAATTCCATAGTCTTTTGGTCCATTCACAGGTATTAAGGAGGTGATTCATTGATTCCTCCTCATTTTCACAGAGGGGGCAGCGTGAGGGGCCTATGAATCCCTTTTTCTATAGGTTTTCCTAGGTGAGGGTTCTGTGGTGCATTAGGAGCCACAAAAAGGTTTTTATCTTCGGCCAAATATCTGCATCCCAGACCCTGTTGTGCCAATTAACTTTTTCTTCTTGGTCCCATGGTTGGTTCAATGTGTTAGGTCTCCAGTAATGATCCACTGTTATCTTTCCTTGTTCCCGGTGCCTTCTTTGAATAGTTAGATAATTAGGGCATTCAAGATTGGGAAATTGCTGCCAGACATCCTCCCAAAAGCAGTTTGTCCATTACAGGTTCATTGCCAACAGTGAACATAGTATGGGGGAAAATCATGTTTTCCTCTCTTTTTTCTTCTCAACCTTGTGCCACTCCCCTTGAGACAACATTGTGGATACAAGTTGAGGTGGATTTCCAGCGCTTGATCGAGGATTTTCCTTGTCAGAATCAGAGGTGTCCGATGTGTGTAGTCTTTTGGTTCCACTGTTTTCCATTGTATCTAGCATCTTTTCTGGTTGTATTTCCATAGGTCCTTGTGGAGCTGTCTCCTGGATTTCTGCTTCTTTGTCTGTTTGATTGTTCTCATTTAGTATGGGCTCTTCCACTTCAATCTCCTCCTCCTCTTCAGGATCTAGTGGGGGGAATTTCCAACCCTTGTGTTGTTTCCCTGTTTTCTTCTTCCTTTGGTTGTCTTTTTTGTCTTCGGGACATGTATTTTGTAGATGTCCTATTTTCCGACATATTTTGCACCTAAATGTTGTGTTTTCATAGTCTAGTGTCTGTGTCTAGCTTCGTTGTTTGTGATTCAGCTGTATGCGATCCAGTAAGCCTTTACTGAGATCTACTTCCATACAGATGCGTGCGAATGTAAAAATTCTTTCCTCCACTCTTTGTGTGTCCATTTTAATATATCTACCAATCGTATTGCCTATACCTGCTAAAACCTTTTGGTCCCAGAAGTGTAATGGGAGGTTGTGCAGACGGACCCAAACTGGCATCCTGGAAACAACCATAGTATTGGCAGTGAATTCCGGGAACCATGGTGTGATGAAAAGTCCTGAAGATCCCCAAAACCATGGTCCCTCTTGTATCACTATGTCTCTTATCTCTGTTGAAAGGAATTTGACAATGAAAAACCCCTTAGAACAGAGGTGGATCTCATAGTGTAGAGTCCATTTTGTGAATATCCAATGGAAAAATTCAAAAGGTTTTGGCCAAAAACCATTGAATCGACAAATGATGGCTTGTGATTCAAAAGTATTACATACCTCATCTATTTCTGGTATACCTATATTTAGTTATGGTGTATAGTTCAGTTGCTCCACTATGTATGGACTGGGTTCTGTTACAACTTGCTTTGGGACTACTATAGGAGTTTTCCCCCTTGTAAGATGTTCTTGAATGATATTCCTCCATTTTTATGCTTCTGTTGTGGATCTGTGTTGTTTTTTATTTATATGCTTGTCCCATTGCCTCCTTCTGTATGTTTTGTTGAACTGAAAGTTGTTGCACCACCTCGCAGCCTCAGATTGAGTGTTATAGTAGATTCTGACATAATGTTGTAGTCCAAAATGGATATGAGATCCTATAAGGTTCTGCCCCCATATAATGGCTATTTTGTCTCTTTTCTTATCCAATTTGGTGAAAAACTAAAGAAGTTATGAGTTCCCCTTGTTTTCCCATTATTCGCTCCATAAATTGCCCCATTTACGACATGATCCTACAAATTAACCCCAAAAACGTGGTAACTGGGAGAAAATTTCACCACGCAGCGGTCTATAATTTGTCGACACTGACTGCCTTATCGCAAATCGCAATCGGCGGAGTCCTGCGGGCTTATGGTCTATGAACAAGGCGGGCGATGTGTGATTGTGATACAGGACCTGCCGAGACATTAATTGCAGCCTATAACCTTATCGCCTCCGAGATATCACAATCGGCGGAAAACTAGTTGTCTTATACATATGCAGGACATGTCCTATTTCGATATGTGATTGTGATATCGCATCGCAACCCGAAACTGTCAGGGCCGATTCTGTAACAATTCTCTTCACCAATGTGCGATTGTGATTTTCGCATCACACCCTGGCTTGCTATGGGGCTGATTTTTAACACCGACCTGCCTTCAATATGTGATTTACGAAATGTGGGGACCAATGGCGGCCTACCACTTGGTGCTTCCCGATTCGCTTATGAAACCTACCACGTCATCCAATCCTGCCATGTGAGTAAGTCAAACTTGAACTTTGACTTTCTCTAACTTCTGCATATGAGCTCAGATTTGAGTGTTATTCACACCATTGGAATCAGAATGATGAGCTCTTCGATCTAAAGCTAAGTTTATCAAGATTCTAACACTATGATTTTTGAGCCTAATTTTGAGCACCTGATCAAAAAGAGGCGGAGTTGCTTTCACATCATCAGCAAGACCCAATACTAAGCCTAAATCAATACCTGTAGAAGGGACTAATCCTGAGCTATGGATTCATATGGAGAATGAGTCTCATAACAGGATTGCCGCAATGATGGAAACAATCCAGTAACTCCAGTCAGAAATGGAAACCCTTCGGACTGAAAATGAATGTTTAATACGGGAATAAGAACGCATTATGAAGAGCTTGAAAGATAAATAAAACCATCAGAATTCTAAACCTAGTTTTGACAATGATGATAGAGAAGAATTTTACATAAGGGGAGGGATACAATACTAGAAGAAAGTCAAACACAAGAACCAGAGGGGAATTAGAAAACTCAAGAAAAGGAGTATGGATACACATCAGAGAGTGACGGATGCAAAAAGGCAAAAAAATGGAAAGTTGAATTGCAAGGTGAATTTAAGAAGATTAAGCCTCTAAGTTATGATGGTGAAGTTGAGAAATCAATAGAGTCTTGGTTAATAAATATAACCAAGTACTTTCAAATCTATGATTATGATGAAAATTTGAAAGCCCGACTAGCCATTTACCAATTACAAGGAAAGGCTACCTTGTGGTGGGAAGAAATAAAAGCGGTGCATGTTATTGATGAGCAATCGGTTACTTGGGAATCGTTCCAGAGATATTTTAGGAATAAATATATAACAAAATAGTTTTATGATGATAAGACTAAATAATTCCATGAGCTAAAGTTGGGTTAGCAGACTATGGATGAATATGTGGCCACGTTTACCTCCTTGCTATGATATGTATAGTACTTACGAGAGGAGAAAGCTATAGTGCAATGGTTTGTTAGCAGCTTGCCAATGAATATGAAGGAATGAATTGAGTTTGATTATCCCAAAAATATGGATGATGATGTAAGGAAAGAACGAATCTGTTATCAATAGATGCAGAAAAAGGATAACGATAAAAGTTGGGTTGACAAGAAGGGAAGAAAACCTACACAAAATAGTAGAAATAACATAATAGTCAATCCTAGGAATACCTTTAAGGGCAGCAAGGCAGAAATATGGAGAAAAACCAATAGAAATTTCAACCTCATAATGAGACCAAACCAATGGAACCATCTACTAAGTCTAATGCTAATCAAGGACATAAACTGTCCCTGCAATGTTGGGGTTGTGTAGAACCGAACTACATTAAGAACTTTCCTCATCATGGGATATTAGAACCAATAACTAACATACATGAGGCTTCAACAATGGGTGAAGTGGCGAGAAGCATACCAAAAATTAACACGGACTTGGAAGACTGTTAGAGAGACTATCAACCCAGTATGATCGAAATAGAAGGTAAAATGTTTAAACATATTATTCTAATTTTGATAGATCCTTCCCCCCGTTTAAGTTACATAAGTCCTAGAGTAGTAGAACTTTGTCAATTACAGATCTGGAAATTTAAAAACCTTTGGCTAGTTCAACTAGCCACAAGAGCCAAGAGATAAGTGGGGTCTAAAGTAGAAGACTTCTCTATTGAATTAGCAGATCAAACCATTAAATTGAACCTGAATTTCGTTCCTTTGGGATTTTAAGACATTATAGAAATGGATTGGTTGGAGGATCACTAGTCTTTGGTAAATTGTAAAGAGAAAATTGTTAATTATTTGAATGATGCAGGTATTAGGTGTGAATTTCAAGGGATTAAGAGACTTGTACAATAGAGGCCAATTATTGCATATCATCTGGGGAAATGTTTGCAGAAGGGTTGTTGTATATATGTGGTGTAAGTGAGCTATGAAAAAAATGATGCAGTAACATCTGAATTCACAAACCTGTCGATAATCCAAGAGTTCACAGATGTATTTCCTGAAGAGATAACGAGGTTACCACCGAAAAGGGATATAGATTTCACTATTGAGTTAGTTCCAAGGGTTGCCCAGTATCAAGAGTGACCTATAGGATGAGTATAGTAGAGCTCACATAACTGAAAATCCAACTACAAGAATTGTTAGACAAAAACTATATATGTCCCTGTATCCCTATGGGAAGCTCTGGTGTTGTTTGTTAAAAAGAAGGATGACACCCTCATATTGTGTATTGATTGATTATCGACAGCTAAACAAATTGGCTGTCAAAAATAAATATCCACTGCCTAGAATTTAAATTTTCCCAATGTGTCGTCGTGTTGTCACTGCTACAACACCCTCCAAAATTTGCACCACATTTCGAATTTTGGAGCCTACTTCAATTTCATATCAAGTGTCGCCTCATTTGTCATGTGTCATTCAAGTTTTTTTTGTATTTCATAAGTGTTCTTGCGTGATATAAAGAGTCATCACATTGATTAGAACATATCTAGGTGCAGTTTATGGTCACAACATCTTTGAGTTGTAAAACGACAATTTTTTGGTTGCATTCGCGCACCCATCACTCACTATACTTGGGGAACATAGATAAAGTGGCGTATTGATGTATATTCATTGTTGATCAATCTTATCTAATTTCTCTCGATGAGTTGGTATGTGTCACATGTGGATTTATGCCTACAACTCATCCTATTTGCCCCTTGCCTTGTCACCCAGACTTGGACAAATTTCGGTTGCAAAACAAGCTCATTAAGGATAAGAATGCATGAGCGCACTTCGAAGCCTTGATGGGAAACCCTTCGTGTTTTAGAAGTGCACCTTTTTCCCTCCTTGAGAGTTCGGCGCACTCCCAAAGCACGAATCCCCTTCCTAGTTCCAAACTATGCCCTCTAAAATGACTAAGTTTTCCATGAACGCACTCCTTCGACTCAAAGAAGTGAGCCTTCCTTGAGCACATTGGCACACCCTAAAGACTTGAAGCTGACCTCCATACCTTTGAGTGCATGAACGCACTCTAAAAGGCACGAAGCTCTTCTCGTGAGCCTTCATACTTGCGCCCCACACCCTCTTGGGTCTCTTGAGCGAACGAGCGCACTTCAAAGGCACAAAGCTCTTCTCTTCAACCTTTATACTTGCGCCACGCACCCTCTTTGGTCTCTTGAGCACATAAGCACACTCCTAAGGTACGAAGCCTCACCCTTCAGTGTTTGGACTTGCACCATGTGCCCTCTTTGGTCTCCTTTAGCACACTCCTTCAACCTAAAGGAGTGCGCCCTCCTTGAGAGCACTCCTTTGACCTAAAGGAATGTGCCCTCATTGAGAGCACTCCTTGCAAAATATTATTTTCAAATTCTTGTAGAGAGTTTGAACAAAAGATTCTTTGATCTTGCATTTTTCAACTTAGTAAGGATGTTTAGCCATTGGCATTATTTAGAGGACGTTCATGTCAAATAACGAAATTCAAACCGCTAGCTTGAAATTTTTTTTCAACACTTACAACATCTTAGTTGTGAAAGTCAAGAAAACAAAAGAACATTTGATTTTGAATCTTGTTTGAAAGAGTTGCATCCATTTATTGACACTCTTCGTGTTAATTATGAGGGATCATCCATGAAAAACACTTGGAGTATTTTTTTATGTCATAGGGTTACATACAAATTTTCCTAACATGTCAAAGATATGGCATACAATACTTACTGTTACTACAAGTGCAATGATATGGCAAACAATACTTACTATTCCTGAAGTACAGTCACATGTGAAAGAAGATTCTCTAGACAAAACATAATAAAGGAGTCTAAAGAACAAAACTAGTGTTAGTTGCATTGGATGCCTTGATGCGAGTGTCCCTAACTGGGCTTAATTCATCGATGGTGGAATAGGATAAGGCATATGACATTTGGAAAGATGCTAAAGAAAGAAGAACCTTAAATATTAAAAGTTTTTGCTTTTATGTTTATGTTTGTAATGGTGTTGTGGTTTGACAATTAGCTCTTTGGTGAAAGTATCCCAACTTTAGTTCATTTACATGATGATATTGAATGTACTTTTTGATCATATTGAAAACATGGTATGTGTATTTTAATTTATGTTAAATTAAATTTTATTGTATAATTTAGTTGCAACAATGTCTACATTCACTATTTTCATGTGAGAGCAACTATGAATATAATTTGCAAAAATTGGATGAAATGCTTGAACTAACATGATTTCGATTATTGTGAATGGAAATAGGTTAAATATTAGACTTTTTAACCTATTTTCCAATGTTGCTTTCCCATCAAATCTAATTAAATTCTAGCCAAAATTGTTGAAACCTCAATGTTGAGCTAACAAATCTTTAAAATATGGGTTCCTTGGGGGTTCTTGATTTACTTATTGAAAAATACATTTCAGACAACTCCAAAAATGAGATTTTAACAATTTTAATGTACAGAAAAACCAAAAAGTAGTTAGAAATAATTAATTCCTACTTGTCTATGGTTGTAATTATCCATTTGAGGAGTTTGTTCCTACATAATAGGAATTTAGTTTCTCCTAGTTTAGTGTGTGTTTGAGAGAATCGCTCAACCACACTACTGTACGTCTAAGATATAATTCCTATCTTGAGACTATTGCTTGTATAAATATGTGTGTAAATTTCCTCATTAATGATATAAAATATATTGCTGTGTGCTATTTTATCTTGGTATCAGAGCCTGTGAGAGCCTAGCCCCTCCTGGGCTAAGGAAATAAAGAGATTAACAACCTAGAACTAAGTGTGGCTATGTGGTGGCTCCGTGTCCGCCTGAGGGAGAAGTGTTGTCATGCTCGATGCAGACAATCTGTTTATGCAGAAAACCGATGAGCTCTTCGAGTGTGGCGAGTTCTGTGCCGCATTCATTAACCCTTGCATTTTTCACACCGGGCTCTTCGTTTTACAGCCATCGAAGCAGGTATTCAATGATATGTTGAATCAGCTTGCTAATGGCTAGAAAAACCAGAATGGTTTGGATCAAGGCTTTGTAACGGGGTATTTTGACGATTTGCTGGACAAACACATGTTCCATCCAGCAGTAAATGGAACCGCACAAAAGGGGCTTTATCGCCTTTCGCTGGGATACCAGATGGATGCATCCTATTACTATTTGAAGCTGAAATGGAACATACCATGCAGACCCAACAACATCATCACATTCCTGGTGGAGTCGTGACTCAATGGTGGAGGCGCTACTGGTGGAGTCGTGGCTCAACATGGTGGTGAGTCTGCAGAGTATCAGGATATTCCTGTCAAAGGGGAGTCTTCCCATTAACGTTTTGTGCCTATAGATATGAATTTGTGGAGCAACAATGATTGTGTCTGCATACAACGTTGGTGTCTCTAGCCCTGTGTTTTTGAAAGAAAGTCGGTTTTAAGTTGCTTCGGTGAGCTGCCATGGTTGTCTCAATGAAAAATCTCGATCCAACATTTCAAGGTAAATTTTACTGTGGAGATTCTTATATAGTTATCCAGACAATTGCAACAAAAAGTGGATCTGTGTGGTGGTTGGTGGCATCAAGGCCTAAGTGGTGCAGTGAGCGTGGAGCAGCAAATCGCTTGAGTTGTGGCTTGTTACTGCGAATGGATCCGAGTTTAAGTGGTTAGCAATGGAGGCAACAGTTGGAGCCAGTGGGGTCATTCCTAGTGCATATGTCTCGCCTGCACGCAGAACTGCAAGTTCTCGGATCTCTGGTAAGGTCGCATTTAGATTGAGTAATGGGCTTTTCTGGGGGAAATCTGAGGTTTGGCTGTTGAAAGGAGGAAAACAGATAAATTTGGCATATTGGGTGGTTCCCTGATTGAAGCGGCTAACCAGAGCAGACAATTGTTTGCTCCTGAACTTCAAAATGGTACCCTCGTCAAAACAAGGTCTCGCCGCATATGCAGGGCTCCTCAGGCCATTGCTGCTGATGCAGGTGGTAGTGATGCGCAGGAGTTTGTGCCTGCCCCGAAGAAATTCATGGGAGTTGAGCCAATCACACTGAAGAAGGTGTGTTGAGAATGAAGAGGGGTCGAACAGTGGCTGAGAATTTCGATAAAAATTGGAAAGTGTATTCCAAGATCTGGAGCAATGGCGTGGATTGGTGCCGCGTGCAACAATGGTTGATCAGTTTGACTTCAACCCATGAGGTGTGGCGACTTTGGAGCTCCCATGACTCCTCAAGGCTTTCATGATGGTAATCATAAATATCTTTGGTCATGATAAATGAAATATGTTTCTCAATTGTCTGTAAAGAATATCATGTTGTTTATAGATAATAGAATTGTCTTGGAATTGATTAATATATTGAGTCTAGCCAACTCAATATGATGTATAGTTATTTGGATAGAATTGGCTACTCTAACCAATCACTTGTGTGGAATATGGAAATCCAAGATAACTATTAGACAGATGCCAAAGATAATGTTGAAGAAGATATGAACAATTGAAAAGAGGAGGTAAAGGAGCAGCGACAACATTTATGGTGGACAGCAAAATAGATGTTTGTTTGAGTTAGTGTGGTTTGTGGAATAGACTTCCTAGCATGTTATAAGCAAGACCAATTTTTGTAATGGTCATTGTATGTACCTAGATATTCCAAAATGTGGAATGAAATGTAAGTTTTAAAGGCATCTGAAGTTCGTGGTGATTTTAAAACCACTTTGTAATGGTTTATGGTCAGCCTAAAACCATCTTTTGTCACTATAAAGTGAGGGTTGGTGGTGAGCCAGAAACCATCTATAGAGTCTTTGTGGCTAAAGTGCTTTTGTGACCAGTGTGCCTTTGTGGCAGAATCACCTCTGTGGCTTGAGGTGCCTTTGTGGCAGAATCGCCTCTGTGGCTTGAGGTGCCTTTGTGGCCGAGTGTACACGAGAGCTTTGTGCTCAATTGAGCAAGTGGACTGCAGAACACCTGGCTCGGACTTAGATGATTTTTTAATTTTCTGAGTAGAAGGGGATCCGCGGGAATCCTCATCTTCGTTTGACGATTTGCGAGAGGAGGCAGATCAGAGAAGTTGTGGATCTGTCCGAGGGAGGCAGATCGTGTTTTGGAGGTTCTGTACATGCAATTCCCTTGATGGTGGTGGATTTGACTATCATGACAAGTAGTCATTAAGGTGGAGAGTTAGAAATAATTAATTCCTACTTGTCTATGGTTGTAATTATCCATTTGATTATCCATTTGAGGAGTTTGTTCCTACATAATAGGAATTTAGTTTCTCCTAGTTTAGTGTGTGGTTGAGAGAATCTCTCAACCACACCACTGTACGTCTAAGATAGAGTTCTAGAGTTCCTATCTTGAGACTATTGCTTGTATAAATATGTGTGTAAATTTCCTCATTAATGATATAGAATATATTGTTGTGTGCTATTTTATCTATAGTCAAATAATTAACCAATTTTTGTAAATGCATTTTTTAAATAAAAAATAACCAATTTTAATTGATCATGTTCTTTTTGGAAAAATGTTACCCAAAATAAAAATAAATATTAAAAATCAATTTAAAAATAAAACCATCATAAATGAAACGTCAAATTTAACCCTACCAAGAGAGCAGATCAATGCAACAAGTAATAAAACCTTCATTGCAACCACTATCGGCGCCTCCTGCAAAGACTTGTATGTACTGTGAATACGTGGCTGCTGCTTATTGCCTCTGCAACCTTTATGAGTTTCTGCTGCAATGGTTATTATTTCATGCATGCCCGCTGCTTATTACGTGTACAAGGACATGGGACCTCAGCTGATGCGAGCACGCCCTGGGACCCTTGGTAAGAGGAGATGGTTTTATGTAATCTGCAGTGAGGGCAAATCCTATTTCCAACTCCACTGCATTATAAATGCAGTCTGACATGCAAGGGGAATAGGGGTTGCCTTTCTGCTAACATGCCAAAGTCAACTTTGAGAGAAATATAAATGAGTGTGATGGACAGAATTTGTTCTGTGAAAAAAACTACGCTTAAAAACTGAGTTGGTCGGGAAATTGTTCAAAATCTAGCATTGATTCATCTCGACGTCGCACGTTCTATACAGTATTTCTACGTCTATATATTTTGAATTGAATTAGTTAATATAATATCATGTTTAAAAATAAAAAAAATTAAATATATTACTTAATGTAATGTCGTGCTGCTAAACAATTAAGTTGAAAAGTGTTTGGATTATATTGCAATTTACTATGATCTTGTCTACTTATTTTTTTCTTCCATTAAAATAATAATATTTTATAG